>MEHQ01003656.1:0-52876 GCA_008828725.1 Saccharina japonica | reverse complement strand
ATCCGACCCCCGTCCCGACGCGTGAGATTTCGAAGACTTCCTGACCCAACCCGACCCGACCCTTGAGATATTGAAGACCTGCTGACCCGATCTGCGGGTCGGGTCATGACCCATGTTCGTACACTGTATACAGCAGTAGTGGTCCCTGTACAGTCAGTGCCGGTATGCGCCAGCCAGCAAAACCGGCACTATAAACGGCAAACCGGCACTATATATTCCGCACACTGCCACACTTGGTTAATCCCATCTGTGCCGAGCGATTCCACAGGCACTACGAATATAGAGCGGGTGACCGGCACTACTCAACCGGCACTATGGAGGGACTACTATACTGCTGTGTACACAATGCACAATGCACCATCCCCTAGCCCAGCATCGTCGGGTTGCTCCACACCGGTACGTGTGTGTGGTCGGTGTTGCTGCTACTGCTGCTGCTGCTGCTGCTGCTGCTGCTGCTGCTGCTGCTGCTGCTGCTGCTGCTGTTGCTGCAGTCGACATTTTTTTTTTCGTCCCGCTTCGCCTCTTAACCAAAGCCCCCAAAACCTCATGTCACATGTCGCACCACAACAATTAAACACTGCCTTAAGAACTACTGCTGTAGTCCCACGTGTTTGGGGACAAACTACTTGGAATTAGTGTGGGATAAGCTTTTCAGTTCTGACTGGGTTAAACTAGAGTAAATATTAATACGTAGTACACATACGTCGTCGTCGTTCCTCTGACCTTGATGACTTCCCCGGATCTCATGTTGATGGTGATCGACTTCGCCCCCGTCGTGTTTTTCTTGGCTCCCTTGCTCACGACAAACTTGCCGGTTTTTCGCATAGACAGCCCACCCCTAGCTGCCGCCCTCTGCCGCACGGGCGACGCGCGCGTTGTTGCCGCTGCTGCTGTGATCTGCCGCAGCGGGAGCAACCGTGGGAAGCAAAGGAAGNCCCCCCCCCCCCGGCTCTCCCCCGAGCTCACACAAATACGGATCGAACGAAACCCGCTGATTATAGAAATAGCTACACAATTGGGAGCACTACAGTGGTGTGTCGTTCTTGGTCGAGCACGCTATTAGCCACCGTTCACAGCAGTGCCAACGAATGTATCGTGGACGTCTCGCTCGATCTGTGCCTGTACTCGTATCGTACATTACATGAATGGGTGGATTGCGTGTGTCACCTTCTTATCGTGCATGTAGAGGTAGATGTCGTCTTTGTGGGGCATGTGCTGTCCGTACACTTGCCCCCACTCTCGAAGGAAGTCTAGAATAGCCTCTCGTTTCCCATGAGCTGGCGGGGTCGCCATGGGGGTCCTGTTTGTCCGTCAAAACGTAGCACAGCGCAGTGAAAGGAGGATTGTAAAAAACAAATAAAGTGAGCGACGAGTATGCTTATGGTTTGAAGTGTGGGAAATTTGAATTTGAAAATTTGAAATTTAAAATCCCACCACGCCCTAACGAGGATGTGCAGTTCATCTTTCGCGTTGTGGGCCACAGGTTGGCCTAACGCCTGGCGTGGAACAAACGGTACAAAACGCTATCCCCTCGGCACTTCCGAACTATCGACCTGCGGTGTATCTATGAACGGCTGTAACCTGGTAGCACCTTCGCAGGGTATGCGTTATCACGTCTATATGAATGCCTGGGTTACGTAAACTAACCGACGCAACCGATATGATACAGTATTCTTCGTGGACAACCAGCTACCGGTATGTATGTATGTACCTGTTGTATTCTGCATCATGCAGGGTACAGCTGCTGCTGCAGGTACCACGCGGCAACCAACAAGACACAACCAAGCACGAGCAATGTACCTCACTCACCTGCGTGTTTCGCTCGACGACAAGGCTCCAGAGAGGTTTTTGGCCGAGTCCACGAGGCTCTTCGACACTCCGAACAGCTTCGTGAAAGCGAAAGTGCACACTTGGCTGTTGGCAGCGTACATGGTCCCGACTGACAGCGGGACGAGGGGCGCACGTTCTTTGACAAACCGCTTCCGATCCTGCTCACACTCAAACGTCTCCATCTTGTCTTGCTCCGTCTTGAGTAAGCCCGGGTCGTACAGCGTATCCTTGCCAGAGGCAAAACGCGAAAGGCACCCGATTCGTGCGCAGCAAGTCTTCTTCCCGGCTTCTCGGAGCTTGTCCTCGAACCCCTCCACCCGAACCGGTGCGCTCCATTTGCGCTTGGAACGCGTGGGCCGCCGCACGGCGCGAGGCGCCTTCACACGTTGAAGCGGTGGCGTCGAGGGCGGCGGCTCGAGCCTGCTGTTCTCGGATGTTGACGTTGCGTCTTCTTCTGCTTGTGGTGGCCTGAATAGCCACAGCGCCGATTTGAGAATGGGCATCGTAGTATAGCTGACCGCACCCACTGCAAGAAGTTGAGAAACTCAAATCTAGCTGCGCATCACTCAATTAATTCCCACCCACGACGCTGTGGGTTCGAATTGGGTGTGTGCTGGTGGGGTCGGTCAGGTGTTGTAAAAATACTTGATTGGATCGTTGAAACTCGGTAGAATAGTTTAAAATTTAAAGTCAGATCAGTTTAGGGCCGATACGATTATGCCCAGAAAGAAAGATTTTTTCATGTTTCGACAAGCGGATTAGTTTATTTTAGCCAAGATGTTGCGTTTGGTCAATGTGGACGGTTTCAAAAACCCAAAGGCAAGATCGAGCTGCTTATTTTGTTTCGAATCCACGACGCTGTGCACTCGAATCGCTTTACGTGCTCCCCACCTATATTTTTAATTCCAAACACGAGACAGACGCACCGTCTGTCGTGTCGGGTTGTGAGAGAAGTATCAAAAGGGACATACGAGGGATAGGGCCAGCATTCTTCCGAACCGCTGGTGCCTGCATGCGAAGTCTTTCCTCTCAGGGACGACGGTGAGGTTTCAAGTTGTCAGTTCAACCACAGCCGATAGATCCACACTCTTATCTTACTGTACCTGCCGGGTATCTCTGCCAGCCGCCCCGAGGTTTCTCTCCAGCAGCGACGACTGCTGTGCGCCGTGCAGAGCCCTCTCTGCTACGGTGCCGAAGGCTTGAGAGTTGTATGGAAGAAGCTTGGATATCTATCTAGGACTGCCAAGCAAAACGTGGTGATGATGGCGGACTCCAACCGTCGGAAGGATGACGAGAAGGTTGCCCCAGCGACAGTGTTAGAGCGGTATTACATTGGGACGTTCCCCGTTCCACTCGATAACCTCCGAAGCACAACGGTCGTGCGCCAGACCAACAGCTTGGGCGTCAGTGACTTGGAGAAGTCGATGAAGGACCACGGCTTCATGCAGAGCGGTGCCCCTTCTGTTATATTTAACGATGTCCAAGACAAGTCGCAGTTCACTGCAGCAGAAGCTCTCGAGCGGACCGGCTTCGTGCTTGACGGAAACCACCGCCTGAAGGCAGCCAAAAAAGTGTTCCCGGCGGAGACGCTCATCCCTTGCCGATGCTACACGGACATCCCGAACAAGAGCATCAAGAAGTTACTAGCGGATGGTGAGTGCGTGAGGGTGTTACAGGTAGGTACTTCGTACTGTGTGTAAGCAGCAAGCAGCAAGCAGCAAGCAGCAGCTATTATTATTATCAATAGCAGCAGTATTATTAGCAGTTGTATTACGGAGTAGTGGTACTACAGCAGCAGCAGCGCAGCAGCAGCAGTACTGCTGTAAGCCCTACGTATATACCTGGTACTTGTACTCGTATATGTTATGCAACACGAATATATACATATGTATAGCTGTATAGAAGCATCGCAGCAGCAAGCAGCATCGTACGAGTACCTGGTAAGCATGCACGTATTTCCTTGCATTACATACGTGCCAGGTGCTATTAATACTACTACTGTAATACTGGCAGTGTGTAGTTAAAAAAATCGACGTACGGTACGTCGTAAGTACCTTATACGCGAAGAAATGTTTTTTTGTCATACGCGCTGACGACATGTATCACTCATCATGTCTCACGTTTGCTCATCATCCCGTACATACGTATGTATATGCCCCCTGTTCTCTTGGCGGGAGCAGCTTGCAACGCAACAACGGAGTCTGTGTCCAGGCGCACGGTCTATGACAACCTTTTTTTCTTCGCAACCTTCATCGAAGGCCTCAAAGAAGAGAGCACGTCGTCTCGCAGTACTAGGGGGCGTAGATCCGCGCGAAACAACATCAGCGTCGCGGACATGAAAGCTCCCTACAAAGAGGTGGGTTAGACAACATAATATACCAGGTAGTAGGTGTATAATATGTAAATAAATGCGTCACGCGTATTTGTTCTCGCTGTGAGCAGTGAGTGACACTGCTCTTTGCTATCATAATAATACATGTCTGTGCTACAAAGCACTGGCATTTGGTACTGAAATATGTACCAGGTACAGTATACTGCGTATACACGAGTATCCAAACGAATTCATATTTATTTACGAAACAATACCATCGACTACGTAGCCCTATTAATAACATGGCGCGCGACAGCGAAGCACGAGCCATATCTTCCTGGGTTGGGACACACCCTGGTACCTAAATAGCGCGGTTGCCAGCTCGTGCACACGAGAACATACCGGTACCTGGAACGATACTTATTGCTACGCACGTTTCTTCCTTTTTCCGTTAAACGGTTTGTTTACAGATCGGCGCCCGGCCACCAAGCGACACCACTTTGCGTACTTGGAAGAATGTTGTGGAAAACGTTTCCAGCGATGCGCTCGCGGCGTTGAAGAAAGTTTCTGAGTCAGACGATCCTTTGGTCGACCTCGGCACTGTGTCCTTGACGTTCCTGTCAAGAGAGGACTTCCTGAAACGCAAAGGGTCGCCGCTCGAGCAGGCCCTGTGCATTGAAATCTTAGCAAGGTGAAGCAAGGATGCGTGGGTTTTGTCTACAAACTTACGAACATCTTGCATTATTATAGTGTTTAGGGAAGCCGTCGGGTTCGTTTTGTTACCGGTAGGCAGGTGTCGTATCATTTGCTGACAACGTCCGGCGGGGTAACACGGCACGCAAGGTCGACGACAGACGTTTTCGGCCTGGTGACACATACATACATACGGACATACACCCACGAAGGCACCACGGTCGTATTGTATTTGTACTGACGTCATCATGCACGTCTACAAACCGTCTACGCTTTCGAAGGTTTAAAAAACACCATGGACACGCTCCGAAAGAAGTCGACCTGCTAGCAATTGGCAAGAAGGCAGCACGTGCTGCACAATGGATACACGATATTGAGGACATCGTTCCCCCGGAGGAGTGGCCGAAGAACCTGAAAATGTAAGTAGTGGTACAACGCAATACTACAGTACGTGTACATAGTATGTGCGTTTGCTCTTCGCTTTGCTGTCGGGGTCAGTGGTTCGCGATGGCCTATATTTGTTCGATGCACGTGTGCTCGAGTCCAACCAATCAATCCAAGCTCTGGAGTATTGTTTTTGTTCCTCACAGAGACAACCATTATTTGCCGCCGACGTACTCTCCGCTGGCGCTAGGGAGGTGAACAAGTACGCTTTCGAAAAGCCGGGGCACTGGTCGAACTTTTTGACCGGCCATTTCGACACAGTGGACGAGGAGATAAAGGAGCTCGAGAGCGACCTCCCGAGCCACAGCAAGAAGCTGGAGACGTGGATAGTGGACCGTGTGCGTTGCCAGCAGCCCACAAGGATAGTCACGGTACGTCCTAGCGGATACCACTGTGTGACTTTTGAAGTGTGTCGCCGTGGTTCCTTCCGCGCATGCGCGCGCAGCCCTATGCGTATGATTCTGCCATCATAGTTACTCCTGCCCCCAGCCCTGTCATAATCAGTGCCTCTCGTCGTGCTTGATGACTCGTTCGTCAGATCATGGACGCAGACCCTAGCATGCGCGAAAAATACAAAGAGCATCTACGCAAGTACGAGAAAGCCAAGAATGCGGTGAGCGCCAAGAAGCTTCAACTCGTACCGCCTGTTTCGCCTGCCAAGAAGAAGAACAAGGCAAAAGGGAAGGGGAAGGGGAAGGGGAAGGGGATGGGGAAGGGGAAGGGCGCAAGTTCCTCTAATGCAAAGGAGACAAATACGAAAGGTGTACACCCCTCGCCCAAGTCAGCCAGTAAACAAGCGAAGGCCAGCGGTGGTGACTCCAAGGAGGAAAGTGGCGCCGGTGAAACGCCCACATTGTGCCTCGTCTGCGACCCACCACCTACGGCAAAGTGAGTATGTCCGGAGATGAAAAACATGTGCTACCGGGCAACCAATTATCGTATTCCCTCCGCCCGCACCCGGAACTTGCTCCCATGTAGCAGCTTCGACGAAAACTGGCGACGCGGTGTACTTCCTTCCTGACTATCAACAACTGTAACTTACCTGGTAGGTTGTCCATAAAACATGCGCTTGTCTTCATCGGCGTCCCACGTCGTCTTGTCGCTTTCCCATGTGTTCATCCAAGGGCAGGTACTATTGTGTATCTTGCAAGGTTCTCCATCAGGGCTTCTGCAAAAATACAGAGGTGCACGACAAATCTGAGCCCGAAACGCAAAAGACCCGTGTCTGCTTGGATTGTGCTAAGAGCTCGAAATCTTCCGCTACACCGCAGCGACGATCAAAACGCAAAAAAAACGGCGTTGGTGATGATGATTCGGGAAGTAACACAGCCGATGAAGACAAGGACAAACGCACTACCGCCACGAAGAAAAAAACCAAGAAGAGCGCCCCTTCCACGGCTCCTCTCCAGCTGCCAACAGAAGGAGACTCGGACGTTGGTGTCAAGATAGCGTGCAGGCAAGTATCTATCCCGAACTCGTACGACATTGTTTGCTACTATGGTGCGCCTTACCAGCTGGCTGACGGTTGTCAGTTCGATAGTATGCAACCAGAAAGTAGTGGTTGCAACATACACGGTATTTCCCCACTTCACAGACGACACGTTCGTCTTTGTCTTTCCCGTCTGCGTTTTTTAACTGCCCCACCGCGGATCCTCAGGGCAGCTAACACGTTCGTGCATGAGGCTTGCCTTCTATCACCCAAGACTTCCAACGAGTACCTGGACAACGCGCTCCGACTGAAGCAGCCAGCGAAATTGATTTTCCTGTCAATTGCCGGGGAGAAAAGTCTGTTGAGTGACTCTCCCGCCATCAACGACCGTCTGTCCAAGATCGTATACGCTCTGTCCCAGGTTTCAAGTCTGCATGCCGAGGGGACAATCGTCTTGTACGTGCCTGGCCCTTCATCTATTCACGCTTACCGCCTGCACGGTAAGGGCGCCTTGTTTAGTATCTGCGAAAGGGTTGTGCTTTTACACCAATATAATGTTGCTGATGTATATTTTGCTGTGTCACAACCAAAATTCGCCAAATTATTCTAGTGTTAGGTAACGCAGGGGCGCCCATAGCGAAACACACCAGATATCAGATACTAAATAGTAAACTTATTGGCACTACACGAAGGATCCGCGTGCCTTGGTACCCTAAGAGTATATATTTATGACCCACCGGTATGTAAATACATATCATTCCTGGCCCTATCAGGAAACTTACGTGTGGGCCTGTGCTGCCCGTCGCTGCTCTCTTCAATGCATACGACTGCAGCCGCTTTGACCGCTCCGGGCATTGCTTTGGCAGTCGAGGATCCCGGCTTGTATGTTGCGTACAGCTCACGGGGTGGAGGGCGGAATGCAGCGAAGAAAGCCGACCACCTCCGCAATGTGGTCGACCATTTCATGATTGCCCACAACAACAGCGCGTCTTCCAATAAATTCACGTGCAACACACGGGTGACGGTGGACAATTGGCAAGGCTCTTCATCGCAATCTTCAGCGAGTAGTACTGGTCTTATGACCGACGTCCCGTACGCTGGAGCATCGAAGGACTGTCCCGATCGTGTAATGCGATTCCTCATAAACAGGTGACAGATATCATGTTGGGTGGGGCGTGGTTGATTGCTCCACGTGACCGAACAGGTGGGCGTATAACGAACGTCTCGTACGCGGGAGCATCCAGCTTGTCAGACCCTGTGATGCGATTGTTGGTCAACAAGTGAGCGAGCCTGTTGGGAGAGCATGTTTGACATGTCGATATTTTGGCGCTTTCGTGGGGGTCCGTTTGGGGCAAAGGCCTCCTAATATGTACCAGGTACACGGTCACGCTTCGTATGCACAACTATTTGAGGAATACACCCATAGATAGGGTTTGACGCAGCGGCATCATGCATTTCGCGAAGCAGGAATATCAGTCACCGTCTTTATCCCCACGTCTACTTGTTGGGTTCTTCCTGCTTCGCCTACTGAACGCGTATGGCATGTCTCGCCCGGCACAGGTTTACAAGCCACGGGGACACGGTATTGACCGTAAACGCTGAAAGGGATACATGTGTGGAGTGCGCACTGTCCCTCGGGAGGCGGATTGAAGCGTTCGTCGTGGACGATCAGACCCGCAAGGACGTCGTGGCTCGCATAGAAGCCTCGTTCGAGGCTCCGTACCGTGAGGGGTATTTTGGGGTAAGTCTCACTGTAACCACAGATATACTCGTGGGCTATGTGAATAATGTGCTACCAGCGTGCGTGTCATTACGCCGTCATTTATCTTCGTTTTGTGCTATCTATAACTTTGACAAGCGCAGGTAACCACTGATGATGAGGGTGCTAATGCTCACTGAGGAAAGTTGCTTCCGTCGCCTGCCTTATGTCGCGTAATCACCAATGCAGCGAACATCGTCTACGACCAAGGGTATGGTGTATGTTGGCCCCAATCAACTACCGGAAAGCATTCCTGCCGACACGACTCCACCCGCTATCCTCGCGATGCTCGCGGAAGAGATGGAGACTGCTGGCGAATCTGGCACTTCCCCGTCCCCCGAGACCGCCTTAAAGGTTTCGTCATCCGTGGTCACAAATCTGGGATGGGTACTCAGGGTGAGAACATGGTGGCGAATTTTGGTTCTGTCCTTACGTAGCGTTTTATTTGGTTTCGCCCGCCAGGACCTCTCTCGCATGAGATCCTCCCATGTGAAACCGGTTGCTGGTAAACACCTTGGAAGTACACATCAACGATTCAAATTAAATAATGAGTTTGGGTACACTCTCAACATCCTTGTGATGTGAGCCTAAAGACTCGCCGTTTATGATATGTACTCTCCAAAATATCGCCCTTGCCGCCCCTTTGCCACGCGTCGCGTTGTATAGGACGGTGCCGACGGCATCTTCTCTCTACATGCGGAAGCCAATACACCGTATGCACAAGAGTCTAGCAACGTGCCCCTGTGGGGCCAGCCAGTTATTTTTAATTCCAAACAGGATGCGATATCGACGCTTCCTGGGGAAGCTCAGGCCCAGTTTGTTCGCTTAGTGCTCATTGCTGACAATGATCAGCTCAAAGCCATGTTGGTCCAAGGGAAAGAGTTGCTGGCGTCAAAGACATCTAGCCTTTACTTGAGAGTTGATAAGACCTGCCCCGTCTATTATGCGTTGTGGGAGTCGAGCCCGGAGCTTACTCACCACGAGGTAGTGAACAGACAGAAGCGAGGAGCGCGCCGCGAGGCGATGTTGGCAGCGTGGAAGGATGCTGAGGGCAACATGAGGTCCCCTCTTGACCTTTGCGTCGCCAAACCGATCCGCAAGGATGCTCACGGTGCAGCAGTGATGGTCAACCCCAAACCTGGTGTCGTTATCCCTGGAGACTTAGATTCGGAGGTAAGCGAGGGGCTGTCGGACGATCAAGACAACGATAAATCCGGAGAAAACTCTGGGCAGGAAGAAGAAGAAATGGGAGAGGGGGGCGATGACGACGACAAGGACGGAGAAGATGACGATGAAGAGGAGGAAGACCACGAAGCCGGGGGAAACAAGGACGGGGGTGAGAACGATGAGGAAGGGATGGAGGAGGGAGAGGACGAGGAAGATGACGACGACGAGGATGAGGAGGGAGACGAGGACGAGGATGATGAGGGGGGAGAGGAGGAGGAGGGGGAGGGGGACGAGGGCGAGGAGGGAGAGGAAGAGGGGGGAAATAGGGAGGGGGGGGGTGATGAGCACATGCCCCACGTCGGTGCTGTAGAGGAGATGGTGGAGGAAGGTCATGCGGTGGAGTGATGGCACAACTTCAGGGAAAAAGGAGGGATCGACAAACAGATGTGGGAGGCTAAACAGTAGAAGCATAGTGGGGATTTATGCGTGGAACACTGACGGACTACGTATCCACTTGCGCGATCCTAGACACCGTACTATGGAGTTGAGTGTGAGCTACCCGGCAGTCGTGATACTTGGAGCCAATTGCTTTTGTAAAGACATAACTGGTCGCCTACAGTTGCCACGGAGTGCTGGAGGTGGTATTTATCGGGTGGTAGCTAGCTGGAAGCCCGCGGGTCGGGGTCTAACAACGGCTCAGGACTGGTGCCTTTTTTCGTGTTTACAAGGTGCCTCCAGGCGGAGGGTGTACAATGGAGGTGGCGGGCTTAAGGTTTACTTCCCCCCATCTGCCGGAAGAATAAAAAAAAAAAATGTGTACAATAGAAGAGCGGGTACGCAGCAAACGAGCAATCGTTTTTCATTTTTTGTACCACGTGCTACCTTGTAGCTGGTATACATCGAAATTCGGCATTCGCGTGCCTGGGATATATTATATGTGCCGGTGTCGATCAGGGCGACGGCATCATACTCTTTTCGTCGGATCCATGCACGTCATGTAAATTATTTATCTCTCCTCTCCTCTGCGTCCGGCATTCCCTTCGCTTCTACCGTATAGTCTTGAACCTGCTATCCCGCCCCGTCCCCTTGCCTGTCCGAAAGGTCGAGCACCAAAAGCCCCCCACAACGTCCGCCCCCGTCTGGCCAAACATCTTGCCCACGAGCGGGGGTCAGCTTTGTGTGTGTGCCAATAACGTCACACAAAACGACTGCTTGCCGTACGCTGTGATGTACCTTTCAGGGCAACCGTGCACAAAATCAGGCGATATATCGACTATATGCCGCCCCGTCGTGAGGTCACTACGGCATCCCAGGTACGATGCAATATACACTATCTAGTACAGAGCGCCGTACAGCTACGATTTCTTGCAACCCGTTTGGAATTTCAAGGACCATGCTTATCATGCACCGCAAGGAAATCTCAGGCGACATCATTCCCACAACGCTTCCGTGGCCACCTTCCACCCACGAATATTTATCGGGCGTCACCCCCCTCGCCCCCCCCTCCCCCCCCCCCCATTGATTAGACCAAAAGTTTACTCAATACGTTGACGACAACGAAGAGTCCCAGGGAGGGGTTCCTGTCGCCACCTACTATTAATAGTGCTGCACGTATGTATGCATGCCCCTCCACCCAAGAGCTACGCCCGTCCTTCACGCCACGGCGCCCCCCAGCGGGGTTACTGCTGCTGTGGCATACGAGTAGAAACAGCAAGGGATTGGAAGAGGAGCAGAAACCGGAAGAGACGCCATGAAAAAATGGAAACAACTGGGAAATAATACTATTCATCGTAACCCAGGTACAGCAGTACGCGACAGCAGTTACGAATCTTATAATCTGGATGTGTCAACGTTGAGCATACAAGTAGATAGGCGCTCAAATGCAAGTATGTATGATTTCGAGTGGCGTTCCTCGCTGAGCACAAATGTTTACCTGTCAAGTTTGGTCAAGTCTCAAATTTCTAACAATCTTTATCTCTGCCGGAAATTCTTAACTCCCGATTTCTCAGCACATACATGTCGCGTACCCTGTACGTATACATAGCAGAAGCAGTACGAACAAATGGGAGATTCAAGATGTTGGGCCAGTGTTGGTTTCACGCGACGCAACTTGTATACATGCCCGTATATAAAGAAGTATACTCGTACAGGATTTCGTATTTGAGAATGGGTGCGTTCCACACTAACTTCAGTATAACTACCTACCCTACGTACCTACTCCCGAGTTCCTTGTTTCCCTCCAAATATCAGCCTGCCTTTCTTTCTCATGGCTCGGTTTCTTATTAGGCGTCCTGTACTGCTGCTGTATACGATAAATACATGCCGGTACATACATATTACTGGCCATGACCCATGACTCGTATCTCGTATGCTGGTATTGGAGTGTTTGCGTTTTTTTTTTTTCTTACTTTTACTTCTCTAAAAATTCTCCCGAAGGAAGGATTCGCGGTAAATTTTTTAAAAAACGGCAAAAAAGTACTTTAGAGAAGTACGTTTTTGATCAAAAGTTACGGTAACTTTTGGCTCTCAGTTTCATTGGCCTACACACACCGAGCATTCTACCGACGCAGAACGGCACAAATTATGGGACATGTCTCCCATAGGCCCCAACCTTGCTGCTTGCTCTACACAACACAACAACCGGTGGGAGCACAGAGGCTCGAGAGGTGTGCTACAGTATGATACGGACAAGCGGTGCTGGATTTTGCTGACGGGGCGCCGGCGGACTGCTGGCGGCCCGCTACGGTACGCTCTCGCCGGCTTGGTGTCGTGGAGGATGCGCTGTTCAGAAGAACTACTCGTACGAGTACGAGTTACTCGTACGAGTCGTGCTCGTATGGAGACGTAGTCTTACCGCCTTGCTTGTAGAGCGCGACAGGATGACAGATCGCCGTGTATCATTTCAATTTCACCACACTGCGGTAGCAGCACTAGCAGCACTACTAGCAGCAGCGGCGGCGCGCCGCCACGGTCTATATATGTCGGGCCCCGGGCGGGCTTGGAGCGGAGCGTGCCGGCGCGGTGTCGCGCGTAGGTCGTGGGCAGCAGCAGGAGCAGCACACGACGACAAGAAGAGTTGGACGCAAAATCGAGAAAAGCAAAAACGGAAGCTGTTGCTTCTCCTGCTCTGCTGCTCCTCTGCTGTTGTTGCTGCTGCTGCTGCTGCTGCTGCTGCTGCTGCTGGGGCTGCCGCTGCTGCTGGGGCTGCCGCTGCTGCTGGGGCTGCCGCCACATAGCTGCAGCCACCGGTGCTGCTGCTTGCGGTCGTGGGATTGCAGCTGCGGCACTGCGGTCATACCCCTGCCGCCGCCACCGTTGCTGGGCTGCCGTTCCTCTCGTACGCTACTTTTTGTTTTTGTTTGTTTGGTTTGCCGCATTGCCTCACCCCACTTCCCTTATTATTTTCGGAGGCGTCGCCTGCAGGATTTTGTTTACTTCTATCGCAAACACACCGAAACCATGAGGGGAAGGGAATTCACTTTTTTGAGCGGAAGGAAAGTATTTTTTTTTTTTACTTCTATCGCAAACACTCCATTACAGGCCGTGACCCACGACCCGTGTCTCGTACATGCACGTATTATACGAGTATACTCCTGCGAGCATCACACCACGGGTGGGTGGGTGCCTTGGGAGGTGCATTTTTTTGGTACATGCATTTCCTCTATTTTGTTTTTTATCATGTCCACGTGCTGCAAGACGGTTCACTCCCACCCCCCCTACACGTGGCACTCACTGCAAAGTGTCTGCTCAGCACGAACGAGAACAGAGTAGCTGGGTACGCATAGACCTATGCACCTCAACCTCAGCAACCAGCAGCCAGGGACAGATGCTTCGCAGCAGCAAAGAAAGACGGCAGTACGATCAAAAGTGATACGTGTAGATTCTACTGCTGTTTTGCAGATGACGCCGAACCCACCTCTGTGAAGCTCCGCTGGGCGCCAAAAAGATGGAATAGGCTTGCTACAAGTCCTGGTCATGCCCTCCCCTGCCTAGAGACCCACGCGCGCCCTCCTTCGCTGGTCGTGTGCAAGCTTGTGGGACAGGGTGTTTACGTTTTCAGCCTCTGTAAACAGCGGCTGGAATTTCACGTAAAGAACTTCGAGGCATTTGTTTTTTCGAAACCGTCAAAATTTCATCCCGCACTTATTCTTCATCCCGAAGTCGGAGAATTATCTGTCGCTGCCTCTCTACGCAGCTGCAGCTCATAGGCCTGCGGCCGCCCCTGGTATTGTAGTAGTATGGAAGGCCTTGTATCAAGCAGGGGGGGGGGGGCGGCCCTCTACCGTCCCCTGTGTTCAGTTTTATATAGGTTTTGTGTAGGCGTAGAGGGGAGGGGATGGTCTCAGGTACCCACCCCCCCTGTCAAAACGTAAAAGTTGAACAATTTGACGTGAGGTGTCGAAAAAAAATTTTTCGACCACCCTTGACTACGTAGGCGAGATTTAAATCACGACTACGGGGACGTTTACGACCCATCCCCGGGTTTTAGGCCTTGCGTTTCGCATTTTCCCGTTGCAGTCGTCCTCTCCAGCACACCATCCAAATTCCACAGACGAGCGTGCAACAACAGCTGAGCCCTGCACCAGCGTCTTCCTTCCTGAATAAACACTAAACTGGTACGTAATTATCACGTAAAGTCCTGTCGCTGTAGTTCTCACAGTCCAAAAGACCGGCAACTTACAATACCCCTAACCCTATCCCCAACCCTGACCCTATCTTCACCCCGAAACGCAAGGCCTGAAATCCGGGGATGGGTCGTAAACGTCCCCGTAGTCGTGATTTAAATCTCGCCTACGTAGTCGTGATTATCAGTTCCTCCAGAACCTGCCAGAACAGGAGTTTCATGAGTATTGCGCGGGCTTCGCCCGCGTAATTAAAGTCCCCGCGAGCTGTCCCGTGACGTTAAAAATTTGCCCATGGCGGCAAGTCTATAACTACACGGGACAGAAAACGCCAGCCATCTACCAATCAAATCGCTTTATTAACGGGAGCCACGGCAGCTATCTACCAATCAATCAAATCGCTGTATTAACGGGAGCCACGCCATCCAGATGGCGAAATCACGCCGCACACCAACTGTTGGTGAACAAGCCCACAGCACGAAAACACCGCATCACTCACGCGACAGCCATGCGACGATTGACCTTCGATCTCCACAAATACTCAACCCACGAATAACCCACTTCGTACCGGGCAAGGCCAGTGAGTATACATAAGGATCTCGAAGGTATCATTGCGATCCGTAGTCTAGGAGGAGAGAGGTTGCCTGCCACGTCATATGATCTTCGTCTAAACCTTCAAAAAGTGCTGTTTTTGGCCATCGGAGACGAATCGAGAGTTTTTTCGTCTGTTTCCAACACATTGGCTGCCAAATACATTTTTATCAGACGCCTGGCCGGCGCCCGCCACATACCATCCACCGAGAGTGGAGCACTGTAACACTAGGGTGGGTCGGAGCCTCTAACCAGTGCGATCCGTTCAGATTCCATGACGCAGTCGCTGGATTTGTCGATCGATGTCAAACATGAAAAACGGTATATTTCTTGCGATCAGCGAGATATCAAGATTTGGTGTCGTCTGTTTTCTACACACCAGCGGTCGAATGATTTTTTACCAGATGCCTGACCGGCCCGCGCCACGTATCACCGATCAAGGCATGAGCACTGTAACACTAGGGTGGGTCGGAGCCATTAACCAGCGTGATCCGTTCAGAGCTCATGACGGGGTCGTTGTGTTTGTCGATCGATGTCTACCGAGGATTCTCATAAAAAAGCTGTCTCAGAAGACCGGGACTGATGAATCACGAACTACGTCGAGGGCGGCCGAAGAGGATTTGGAATATCATACACTCTACCCCCGTGCTTGCCCCTCACTTCCCTCACCTTTCTTGCCCGTTCGCTCGCCACCTAGCGTGCGCACCCCTTTTCTGCTGTGCCCCCCCAGAGGCCGAAAAAACTTTTTCACCACTTTTTTTTTTTCTTTCTTTCCATGTACGAATATACCTTGTGTATACTGGTGGTGTATCCGGTGTATCCAGCAGGGTGTGTCGGTCAGTATCGGTGTATGTTTGGTGTAACAGCTAGTACCGGACAGATGCAAACCCTCGCAACAAGTCAAATAACGTACGAGTAACATCACATCTCCGACAGATAGGTACAGGATATTCACCGAAGCAGTAAAATTGTCTACTCGTACCAGGTGGTTCGTGCAACACGGCGCTCACGTCCCCACACAGAACCAACATGAAACAACCCGAGCAACGATTCGCAGTGTTCTACCAGGTTATACTGCTGTAGCGCCGGTCAAGACTAAATATTCTCCGCACGTACAGCAGCAGTGCAGTATTAAGGAGGTACTATTAATACTACTGTAGTACCGCTACGTAGGGCAGACCGGGGCAATTACTCGTACAAGTAGTGCTACCGAGATATAGTAGTATCGAGATTGTGAGTAAAAGGGTCTACCCACACCAGTATGAATACATACGTGGCTCGTCTAAATACGGCATCCAAGTCCCCACCCAGAAACACACGAAGCAACGGCTTGCAATGTTCGACTGCTGTAGCTGCGTGAAGCGCTACGAGTACTGCTTGCTGCTGTAGTACCAAGATTCACCTGTGCGAGCAAGCATGCTGCTGCACCTCGGTGGTAAGGCAAGGCAACATGGTTATATGAGGTACCACAGGTACGTACCGGTATATACGAGTATTATGATACCAGATACCAGGTACTCGTATACTCGAAGTATACGATATAGGGCAAGGCGAGTATAAGGCATCAAGGCGTCGACCACTACCTAGACGTGACTGAACTGATACAGAGGCCCCGTCCGTCGCGACCTTCTTCGGGCAGTGCTTATCCATCCAAGCCTGTGGACCCCACGGCTCTTCGGGACCTTCTGGTCCACCTTCGATCGAGCTCATAGCTCCTTTGTACCGCTCACTACTCTCCCTCGACTCTCCTGCTGCAGTCGCTGCCTCTACGCAGCTGCAGCTCATAGGCCTGCGGCCGCCCCTGGTATTGTAGTAGTATGGAAGGCCTTGTATCAAGCAGGGGGGGGGGGACGGCCCTCTACCGTCCCCTGTGTTCAGTTTTATATAGGTTTTGTGTAGGCGTAGAGGGGAGGGGATGGTCTCAGGTACCCCCCCCCCCTGTCAAAACGTAAAAGTTGAACAATTAATTTGACGTGAGGTGTCGAAAAAAATTTTTTCGACCACCCTTGACTACGTAGGCGAGATTTAAATCACGACTACGGGGACGTTTACGAGCCATCCCCGGGTTTTAGGCCTTGCGTTTCGCATTTTCCCGTTGCAGTCGTCCTCTCCAGCACACCATCCAAATTCCACAGACGAGCGTGCAACAACAGCTGAGCCCTGCACCAGCGTCTTCCTTACTGAATAAACACTAAACTGGTACGTAATTATCACGTAAAGTCCTGTCGCTGTAGTTCTCACAGCCCAAAAGACCGGCAACTTACAATACCCCTAACCCTATCCCCAACCCTGACCCTATCTTCACCCCGAAACGCAAGGCCTGAAATCCGGGGATGGGTCGTAAACGTCCCCGTAGTCGTGATTTAAATCTCGCCTACGTAGTCGTCGTGATTATCAGTTCCCTCCAGAACCTGCCAGAACAGGAGTTTCATGAGTATTGCGCGGGCTTCGCCCGCGTAATTAAAGTCCCCGCGAGCTGTCCCGTGACGTTAAAAATTTGCCCATGGCGCAAGTCTATAACTACACGGGACAGAAAACGCCAGCCATCTACCAATCAAATCGCTTTATTAACGGGAGCCACGGCAGCTATCTACCAATCAAATCGCTGTATTAACGGGAGCCACGCCAGCCAGATGGCGAAATCACGCCGCACACGAACAAGCCCACAGCACGAAAACACCGCATCACTCACGCGACAGCCATGCGACGATTGACCTTCGATCTCCACAAATACTCAACCCACGATTAACCCACTTCGTAKCGGGCAAGGCCAGTGAGTATACATAAGGATCTCGAAGGTATCATTGCGATCCGTAGTCTAGGAGGAGAGAGGTTGCCTGCCACGTCATATGATCTTCGTCTAAACCTTCAAAAAGTGCTGTTTTTGGCCATCGGAGACGAATCGAGAGTTTTTTCGTCTGTTTCCAACACATTGGCTGCCAAATACATTTTTATCAGACGCCTGGCCGGCGCCCGCCACATACCATCCACCGAGAGGGGAGCACTGTAACACTAGGGTGGGTCGGAGCCTCTAACCAGTGCGATCCGTTCAGATTCCATGACGCAGTCGCTGGATTTGTCGATCGATGTCAAACATGAAAAACGGTATATTTCTTGCGATCAGCGAGATATCAAGATTTGGTGTCGTCTGTTTTCTACACACCAGCGGTCGAATGATTTTTTACCAGATGCCTGACCGGCCCGCGCCACGTATCACCGATCAAGGCATGAGCACTGTAACACTAGGGTGGGTCGGAGCCATTAACCAGCGTGATCCGTTCAGAGCTCATGACGGGGTCGTTGTGTTTGTCGATCGATGTCTACCGAGGATTCTCATAAAAAAGCTGTCTCCAGAAACCGGGAACTGATAATCACGATACGTGCGAGGGCGGGGCCGAGGATTTGGATATCATACACCTAACCCCCCCCCCCCCCAGAGGCCGAAAAAAAAAAAAAATTACCACTTTTTTTTTTTTTTTTTCGTGTACGAATATACCTTGTGTATACCGGTGGTGTATCCGGTGTATCCAGCAGGGTGTGTCGGTCAGTATCGGTGTATGTTTGGTGTAACAGCTAGTACCGGACAGATGCAAACNACAGCAGTAGTGGTCCCTGTACAGTCAGTGCCGGTATGCGCCAGCCAGCAAAACCGGCACTATAAACGGCAAACCGGCACTATATATTCCGCACACTGCCACACTTGGTTAATCCCATCTGTGCCGAGCGATTCCACAGGCACTACGAATATAGAGCGGGTGACCGGCACTACTCAACCGGCACTATGGAGGGACTACTATACTGCTGTGTACACAATGCACAATGCACCATCCCCTAGCCCAGCATCGTCGGGTTGCTCCACACCGGTACGTGTGTGTGGTCGGTGTTGCTGCTACTGCTGCTGCTGCTGCTGCTGCTGCTGCTGCTGCTGCTGCTGCTGCTGCTGCTGCTGTTGCTGCAGTCGACATTTTTTTTTTCGTCCCGCTTCGCCTCTTAACCAAAGCCCCCAAAACCTCATGTCACATGTCGCACCACAACAATTAAACACTGCCTTAAGAACTACTGCTGTAGTCCCACGTGTTTGGGGACAAACTACTTGGAATTAGTGTGGGATAAGCTTTTCAGTTCTGACTGGGTTAAACTAGAGTAAATATTAATACGTAGTACACATACGTCGTCGTCGTCCCTCTGACCTTGATGACTTCCCCGGACCTCATGTTGATGGTGATCGACTTCGCCCCCGTCGTGTTTTTCTTGGCTCCCTTGCTCACGACAAACTTGCCGGTTTTTCGCATAGACAGCCCACCCCTAGCTGCCGCCCTCTGCCGCACGGGCGACGCGCGCGTTGTTGCCGCTGCTGCTGTGATCTGCCGCAGCGGGAGCAACCGTGGGAAGCAAAGGAAGGAAAAACGAGGGTGAACGAAAGTACGGTGGGTTCGGCGGCGGGGGGGGGGGTACTCATGTACTCATGCCGTGGGACGGGGGGGGGCGTACTCATTTGTTGCTTGTGACCATTGGCCACGCATCCCGTGCGAGGCGGAGCACCGTTCCTACTCCTAATAGAGACGGGGGGGGGCATGAGGCATGATGCTTCGCCGGCAAGCACCGTAAGAAAAGCTGCAATATACCTACGAGTATAAGAGAGCAATCTTTCTTGGCCTTATGTTAGTTTTAGTGAAGGGGGCCGGTCAGTCAGCGGTCAAACCACGGTCTCCTATAAATATTGATAGCATGTTTGGCCGTATTATTGTAAGGGGGGAAGGGGAAGGCGAGCGGTAACGCGGGGTGAAATACAAATCACCTGTGTTGCTCTCCCCACAAATCACCAAAATGATGTATTTCCATAACGCCTAATATTATTGAAACCGGGATTTGGTCAAAATCAGCCCCTCACAAGGCAATTGGAAACGCTCATCGTTGTCCCTGTGTTCTCCCTACCGAGGCACCGGAGAGCCTCAGCACCAAGGCCCAAGCCCAAGTGATACTTGGTGTAGACAAAACTGAAGCTACATTGGCGATGAGATCTGTAGATCTCGAGAATTCACGTCCGCTGTTGCTGAAAGCGATTTCGCAGCTCGAGCCGCTAGGTAGTCGCGCCGCTCGATAAGGCGATGTTCAACGAAGTAGTCGCTGTGCTAGACCAACATGAAATCGCCCAGAACTCCTCCTATATGCCTGCATAGACCCAAGGAAGAATAACCAGGGTGGTGGACTTTGGGATTAGCACAACAGCGGCCGCAACCGACCTTTGTAGTGTGCCTTCAAAAACAGCAAAAAAACGGCCAAAACGTACCAGATTTAGAGTACGAGGTCGTACGTACGAAATGTGATGCTGTACGTACGTGTACGAGTTCTCGAAAACATGCACCAACGGAAGTCGTCGCCATTTGAAAAAGCGGCGTAATTCAACCGCCTGGAACCACATTTTCAAACTTCAGCGACGTAGTTGCTGTTCGTAGAGGACATGAAAACTGCTGCCGCTTTGCCACACAGTAGTGAGAGCACCAAAGAGCCCATCGCAGGGTGGTGGACTTTTTTATTAGCTGTGAGGCTGGAGCTAGAGCAGATTTACGAAATGTCCTATAGGAAAAAATACAGTGATAGAGGTTCTTCCAGACGTTAGGCTGAAATACATAGAGCCAGAATCGAAGTTTTTTTGTGGGGAGAGCAACACAGGTGAAATGCCGACAACCCGCAGCGCTGCACGCCGTCCACGATGCAAGTGAGATCACACCAAACATGGTGTTCGAAGTAGGTGCAGCAGTGCCTGCGGTAAAAGTTAAAGTTACCTTCGCGATCGTCGCGAGGCAGGTACCGTAATCATGCGAGAGTTGGCACCGGGGTGCGATCGATTTTTAAATGTTTCTACGTTGTGTTTTTTATCGCACCCCGGTGCTATCTCTCCGATGGGTGCCAACCTTCCGATGGGTGCCAACTCTCGCATGATTACGGTACGTACGTAACGGACATACCAGAGTGTATATACGTGCATGCATGCCTGGCACTGTTCCTGCACGAACGTCATTACGTACGTGTACGTATTGAGTCTTGAAGCTGGTTGCACGATGTCGTACATACGTGGGTGTTCAATGTTGATGTTCGTCTGTTTCTCTCTCCTGTCCTCATCATGCGGCGCTTACATTCCGTACGACAGACAACGCTATTGAGGACGTTTTGGTGGCAGTATGACCCTGGTTCATGTTGACATGTTGACGTCAAAGTTCGCGGTGCGCCTTGGTGAGGAAGAACATCAAGCTGACGGGGGTGGGTTACGGCTTGAGGAGGAGAACAAAAATCGCCCAAAATCACCCAACTTACGAGATCGCTGTTCTTGCAGTCTGCATGGGAACTCCACGCCGTACAGCACGAGTGCTATACAGCAGCTGCGTTGCCAGCAGTACGAGGCATCCCTACCTGTCCCTTGAACCTTCAACGCGATTGCTACGAGTATCGACAAGGTTACGAGCCTCAAAACACGAGCGACAGAGTTCCTGCGGAAGCTTGCACGGGCAATCGTGCAGGCAACATCGTGCAGGCAACATCAAGGTGAAATCGACAGAGTTCCTGCGCAAGCTTGCACAGGCAATCGCACTGGCAATACCGGGGTGAGGTTCGCAACAGGAGAGCACAGCAGCAGTGTTCTCATCAATGTCTCGCGAGCCCGGGTAGCAAGCGGGAGAGGAGTCAGCAGCACCGCGCAAAAAAAACGTTATTGGCGTACGCACCTCGCTGCCAGGGACTCTCGAAACGATCGGAGTCACGAAACCTTGTGCGGGAGCAAGCAGCGCCAGGCAGGAAGCTACTAGTACGGCGGAAATCATCCTGCAAGATGCTTGTTGTAGGTGTTGCCTGCTACAATGTGGGGGTTGTACAGCGGGGCCGTGTAAACAGCAACCCCGCATGTAGCGGGTTTTATATAGAGGTAGAATTGATGGATGTGTTGGAAAGTGAAACGGCCAAACAACCAAACAACGACAAGACGAAACAGAAACAAACGTGAGCTGACAAAGGCGGGTGTGGTTTCACATTATTTCTACCCGTCGATATCCAGCACGCACCCACAGCAGTGTCCGTGACGATTCTTCGTCCTACAGATATGTCCTAGATACTCGTACCTCGTACACGCTCTGTGGTCACAAAACCACGAGACAGGTATGATGTACCAGGTATGTACGTACCTGTACTTGATCGGTACTGGTACAATATACCAGTACAGCAGTAAAGTATTAATAGTATTCGAGGTACTTGATGCGAGTGAGTACTCGTCCAAGATATACGAGTATCCTCATCTGCCAACCGCGGCTCGAGGGAAATGCGTCATGGGAACGTGGAAACAACCAACACAGGATATATCCACGTATGGGTATATAGTTATCTACTGGTATGGGTTACCAGGTTGGGTTATCAGGTTGATGTATGTTCTGCTGTTCTGTGTTGTACTGTTGTAGTAACTAATAGGGTCAAACGGCTGAAAACTGCAAAATATCAGTAGTGGGTGGAGCAGTGGACGTCGACTACTCGTACCGATCTGATGTATGGCGGACAGGTTATACAACAGCACGTATATACGAGTAGACAACATATCATATTGTAGATCTCGAGACACGGATACCTTTAGCGATCAGGCCAGGCCTCTACCTACTGTCGCTTCTAATAGAACCTGCTACCGGTTTTATATCTCGGGTCGAATAGTGTCACCATCCCGCTATCACGGAAAACGCAACGTACAATCTTGAGACACCGCCGGTCGGTTGGGTATCCTCCCTCTGGAGTGTATCGTTTATTATCGTCGTTACTGGATCTTCCGGCGTGAAACGGTTCTCGCCCGTACTACTGTATACTCAGCGATCATGCTCATGATGCAAGCTCCGGGTGGATGTCTCCCTTGGCTGTCACTTAGCATCTCGTTGTCACCTCCACGAAAGGAAACGGCCTTCGGCAACGCCCGTCGTAACGACGCTGTATCTATTTTGAAGATATTGGGGACCCTTCACGACGACCTCACCGACGACGAACGAAAGTATTGATAGGTGTTTCCACATGTTCCTTACTATTGGAATAATCCGAACAATTTGCCGGTCGAACCATCATCATTGTTTGGTTGAAGCCTGTACAATGTCGGGGACTGATAATCACGACTACGTAGGCGATATTTAAATCACGACTACGGGGACGTTTACGAGCCATCCCCGGATTTCAAGCCTTGCGTTTCGGGTTGAAGATAGGGTCAGGGTTGGGGATAGGGTTAGGGGTGTTGTTAGTTGCCGGTCTTTTGAGCTGTGAGAATTACAGCGACAGGACTTTACGTAATAATTGTAGTAGTTTAGTGTGTATTCACCAAGAAAGACGCTGCTGCAGAGCTCAGCTGCTGTTGCACGATGGTCTGTGGGATTTGGTTGGTGTGCTGGAGAGGACGGCTGCAACCTGAAAATGAGGAACGCAAGGCCTGAAATCCGGGGATGGCTCGTAAACGTCCCCGTAGTCGTGATTTAAATCTCGCCTACGTAGTCGTGATTATCAGTTCCCGTACAATGTCGTGGTTCTTCTTCAGTAGTATACAGTGGTGCTGTGGTACGTATAATCGCGATTCAATCAAGTTTGTTTCTCGAACAAACACATGCAGTACTACAGTACAAACTTTATAACAGTAACCGACGTGCGTCTATGGCGCATTAGGAAGGAGAAGAGGATGTCGCGTAGTCAGCATGTCAGCCGCGGCACCGGGTAGGCCACTGGGTGGTGTGCTGATGCTGTTGCGGATGGAGGCGTGTGTGGGGGCCTTCTTGCGATGCGCAGAGGTAAGGCTGGGACGTTGGAGCGAATACCGCATCATTTACAGAAAACACCGATGAGTATTGTGTGCACGATCGATCGTAGCTGTTCGCTCCTCTAACAACGGACATATACAGTTGTGCCACTTGCTACAGTACGCGTAAATTACTTAATCTCCAAGTTGAGCCCATAACAGGTAGCGTTTGTGTCGCGTTAAATGTTCAGAGTGCTATCGTACTTGGTGCAGGGATATTTATGTAACGGTATTTGGGAGTTCCACAGAGGAAATATGCGTGTTTCTCTGTGGAGCACTTGGCGGTTTGGAGCGATTCCCATCGCCACTCTTTATGTACCTACGTGTTTCTCTATGTTTTCTCCCCCTTTCTCGTGTCTACGACGGTAATATATATACATCACGTGGAGCCCCTACATCCTTCCCCGACCCAGAGTACCCCTCCAGGGGTCACTTGAACATTAAACATTGGGGCTACCCCAGCCCTCAACGTCAGCACAAAAATAACCCCTCAAGCATTTAGAACCACGCGCAGGATACACAATACACCGCGATGAGAATGATCAAACGCTGTCCTTTGGCGCTGGTGCCGGTAGTTTTAACGCAGACTTTACGAGCTCCTCGACTTCGATCAAACAGCCCGTGCGATCTCTAAGCCGTTGCTGCCCTCCAGGAACTTCCCGATACAGCGAGGAAGAGATGCCGAGGGCGTCCTTCACCCTCCTGCTTGACAGGCCGCGGTGACAGTCGAGTTTACGCGTCGAACGGTGAGGTGGAAAATAGGAGCCGCGAACGAGCGGGGTGGTAACAGCATCAGGATACGATTTGTCGTTCGTTAGAATAGATGAAAATACGCCGTCGCACAGGGAATAAAACTTCACAACCGAAATTATCTCGAAACACGTTTGCACCTCAGGCAACGTTTCAGTCGCTGTTGTTGCATAACTTCAGTACGAAACAGAATGACCACACCATACAACCGATTCTGCTGGTTTACGCCGAGGTAATCCGTACTGGTACATTATTTGCTATGTGACCACCACACGCGCAGTGCACGCAGGAACCACTGCGACCCTTCACCTCGTGCACATTACACGCAAGGAGCCACTACGACCCTCCAGTTCACCAGCCACACCATGCTAAACGCCCTGCTTCCTATATACCCGTGGCTTACCGGGTCTCAGCTTCTCCCACCACGGGATCCCCAAGCCCGTGGACCATCGCCATCCACTGGCAGCCCCTATTCACCCGCGGCCACACGTACGCCCTTCCGTGCCTCTCTCCAGCGTGATACATTTCACCTCCGGGACACACGAGAACTGCCCCCCAAACCTGAGCGACAGCAAAGCGGCGTTGTTGTGCAGTCATAACAGGGAACGCGAAGGAGGGGTCGGCGGAAAACGATGCATTTTGGCTGCTCTTTCCCTCGCTGCTTCTCCTATGTGAACCTCATGAAAACTACTGTAACTCGCGGTGCAGAATGCGGGTATATACGGCGGTGGTGGCAATTAACCCTGGAAAATATCCCCGCGAAGCTGGTCGTCAGGTCGGATGTGTGTGTGCGCTTGTTCTTCTGAACGTTGTGCGTTGCACTTAAGAAAGGCGAGGGCGAAGAACCAAATCATGCTACGGGGTTGTGGTTTCTGNACTAGTGCTGCACGTATGTATGCATGCCCCTCCACCCAAGAGCTACGCCCGTCCTTCACGCCACGGCGCCCCCCAGCGGGGTTACTGCTGCTGTGGCATACGAGTAGAAACAGCAAGGGATTGGAAGAGGAGCAGAAACCGGAAGAGACGCCATGAAAAAATGGAAACAACTGGGAAATAATACTATTCATCGTAACCCAGGTACAGCAGTACGCGACAGCAGTTACGAATCTTATAATCTGGATGTGTCAACGTTGAGCATACAAGTAGATAGGCGCTCAAATGCAAGTATGTATGATTTCGAGTGGCGTTCCTCGCTGAGCACAAATGTTTACCTGTCAAGTTTGGTCAAGTCTCAAATTTCTAACAATCTTTATCTCTGCCGGAAATTCTTAACTCCCGATTTCTCAGCACATACATGTCGCGTACCCTGTACGTATACATAGCAGAAGCAGTACGAACAAATGGGAGATTCAAGATGTTGGGCCAGTGTTGGTTTCACGCGACGCAACTTGTATACATGCCCGTATATAAAGAAGTATACTCGTACAGGATTTCGTATTTGAGAATGGGTGCGTTCTACACTAACTTCAGTATAACTACCTACCCTACGTACCTACTCCCGAGTTCCTTGTTTCCCTCCAAATATCAGCCTGCCTTTCTTTCTCATGGCTCGGTTTCTTATTAGGCGTCCTGTACTGCTGCTGTATACGATAAATACATGCCGGTACATACATATTACTGGCCATGACCCATGACTCGTATCTCGTATGCTGGTATTACAGGCCGTGACCCACGACCCGTGTCTCGTACATGCACGTATTATACGAGTATACTCCTGCGAGCATCACACCACGGGTGGGTGGGTGCCTTGGGAGGTGCATTTTTTTGGTACATGCATTTCCTCTATTTTGTTTTTTATCATGTCCACGTGCTGCAAGACGGTTCACTCCCACCCCCCCTACACGTGGCACTCACTGCAAAGTGTCTGCTCAGCACGAACGAGAACAGAGTAGCTGGGTACGCATAGACCTATGCACCTCAACCTCAGCAACCAGCAGCCAGGGACAGATGCTTCGCAGCAGCAAAGAAAGACGGCAGTACGATCAAAAGTGATACGTGTAGATTCTACTGCTGTTTTGCAGATGACGCCGAACCCACCTCTGTGAAGCTCCGCTGGGCGCCAAAAAGATGGAATAGGCTTGCTACAAGTCCTGGTCATGCCCTCCCCTGCCTAGAGACCCACGCGCGCCCTCCTTCGCTGGTCGTGTGCAAGCTTGTGGGACAGGGTGTTTACGTTTTCAGCCTCTGTAAACAGCGGCTGGAATTTCACGTAAAGAACTTCGAGGCATTTTTTTTTTCGAAACCGTCAAAATTTCATCCCGCACTTATTCTTCATCCCGAAGTCGGAGAATTATCTGTTTTATGTCGCGTACCCGGGTCGTACCATGCCATATATTTATCCGATTGCTTTGAAGGGCAGGCACACCCAAGCTAGGCCTCCTCTGGGGGCAAGGGGGGCAAGTCATCCAGAACACTAATACCGCATTGTGCCCACAGGCAGAGCCAAGGGCAAGGAGGAGGGTTACGGTATTAGGGTGCCTCCGCTCAATGGAATCGAATAAAAACGTGTCTCACCTCTTGGTATTGAAAGAGTACGGGTCTGGCATGCCTTCGATGGATACCTCCATGTCCTTTTTTTCTGCCAGCAGCGTCGCCTATACACATACAGGGACGAACGGGGGTGCGTCAGATCAGTATACATGGAAGTCGGATATTTGGCTCGCCACAGTCGGATGGATCATTTCGACACTTGAACCGTCCAAAATCGAACCCCCCGTGGGCATCACCCGCCCCCGCCGTAATTTGTGGCGGAACACTTCGTAAAGCCTGTGAAGAAGCTGTCGGTAATGCTAATACTTCGTACCAGGTACCTGGTATGGCGGTAGCTGTCGAGTTCCACAATGACTGCTCGCCTTGCGTTCAGAGCTCTACTCGTGGTTCAATCGGCATTCGACCAATCGACTAATAAAGTAAAGTGCAGTCAAAGTGCTGGTCGGTGTCCAACATGACGAATGACATGAACATGTTGACAAGTTCACATGTTCTTTTTTACATGTTCACCGTTTGGTACATACAGCAGTAGAACAACGATATCGATTTCAAACCGACTTCAATGTACACGATTTTCCCTTCCTTCTGGTGCTACCACCCCCATGTCCCATAAAAACAGACTAGAGCTGTAGATAGAGCATAAAGCTTGGCCAAGGTGATACCCTCCAGATTAGTTCGCAGCTGCGCACGCTTCGTGGCTCGGGGGCTTGCCTTGAGATGGTGATGCCACAGATCCCTTTCGAGCACCTCGGCTCTGCTGTCAGGCAATATCAACACTCGCCGAGGGAAGCTTGGGCGATCGTGCGATTGCAGTTTTGCTGCACCTCCGCCCCCAGGGGCAGCGGCCATACCGAATGCATCGACCCCTTCGCTTGAAACCAGCAACGCTACTACTGCTATCGCCGCGAGTCGCGGCATTTTCTTCGTCTGCAAATATGGAAGCAAGTCAAAGGTCATGTCTCATGAACCAGCGGGACTGTCAACTATCCCAAAATATAAGGTAAATTTTATTTTTTAATATAAATCTGAGAATCCCTTATATAGACGATCATACCGCGGTGCCGCTGTGGTGAAAAAGGGTTTCCAATGTAAGAGAACAACATGAAGTGCGGGGAGGATATGGATCGCTGACTCGGCAGTTTTGTGCTCCACTCTGTGTCTTTGCTACCCCGATTCGAAGAGCAGGAGCGGACGACGGTACGAGGAACCCATCTCTGACTGACGACCATGAAATTGTCTGTGCTGGCCGCGTTCGTTGCCTGCACGGTGTCGAATCGCTCTCGGTGTGACGCATTCTACGGCCCGGTTCAAGTGATTGCCAGAACGAGGCACCACCGTTTGTGCAGCAGCAGCAGCAGCAACACCAGCGGCAGAAGCGGCGCTTCCCACACGAGCTACAACCACCGCCGCTCCCACCGCCGCAGCTCCCTCAAGGCGGCAAAGGGCGAAGGCGAGGAAGGAAGGAAATGCAGCAGCAGCAGCAGCAGCCCGGGTAGCTCGGACAGGCGCGACTTCGTGCGCAACGCGGCGGTGGCACTCGTTGGCTGTTCTGCCACGATCTTGGGCGGGAGCAGGAAGGCCTGGGGGGTAGGAACACAGCCCGGAGAGAGAACAACTGCGCCGCCAAACCCGCTGCTGCTTGTACCGGCCCTGCGCGCGAAGGTACGGGAACTGCTTGTAGTGGTGTTAGTAGTACTGCTCGTGTTGTTGTTGATGGTGGCTGGTGGTGTGTGCGGTACGTGAAGTCACCGAGTCTTTTGCCGTGTGAGCTTGCGGGCTGGGCGTGGTCATGTAGAAATACCAATCTCTGACTCGTCCCTACCTCGGTCGATGAAACGCACTTGCTTTATTTCGCACTTCGAAGTATACCACCAGTAGATTTCGAGTAGACTATAAAGGGAGTCCACTGATTTGCTACCGCTGATACCCAGTCACCAGCCGTTGTGATGCCTTAGAGAGGTGGAGTGTGCGCCGGAGTCGTGCCGACAGCAGTATGCAAGATTACCCCTCTACTTCGAAGAATACCACAGCAAGCAGTAGTGGGAGTGATTATACAGCTGTGGTGTTGTACGGAACTGGCAAGAGTGAACATACCAAAGCTTGGCAGACAGCTTTACGTGTAAGTATTTCGAAGGAGTTACTGCCGGCACCCAAGCAGAGCGCTTGTAATACTGAATACATACCCAATCTTCAATCTTACGCAATTTTAGCATGTTCTCCTTTTCTTGCCTTGCCTTCTGCTCTGTTGGCACGCTGCCCGTAGTGTGCTGTACGTAGGGTAGTGGTGACACTTTTATCTAACGTTAGTACTTCGTACGATCTACTCGGTAAAAGGCACCGGGGGTACTCTGTCCTCTCGTTTGCTACAACTAGCTGTACGTACGAATCATGTCACGGGAGAAAAACACGCTGAACGGTAAGGTCCTCAGGTATCATATACCGGGTATAGTACATGGACATTTTTTTTACCGATACCAATATACCATTGTTTTTCAAGCATACCATCAGCCGCCGACGTTCGCTGTTCAGTGCATCAACACCAGGCCGCCCTACGTATATGGGCATTGCATTGTCTGCTCTGCTTACTGCATTGCAACGTAGTATGTCTGCGTCGTGGTTTCGTGAACACATGACTTGTGTCTCTCTAAGGTGAAGAATCGGCACGGACACAGGGTGTGCTGTATGTCGACGGGTGGAAAAAACGGTTTAATGTGAAGAACACACACACTAACTAACCCCTTGGGGTCTGCGGAGCGGGGTAAAAAGTGACTTTTACAGCAACGACCACTGCGTGGCGGGGGGATAATACGGATTGGTACCCGAGTTACACGGCCAGGAGTTGAACGGCACGAGCGCAACATGCTTCTATCCGTACTGCTGGGTGCCCACGCTGGTCGTACAAGATTACACCAAGATTGATAACACCAACGTGCCATTGGTTTGGTCGATATTTCGGGGTTCCAAAGGGGTTTGACAGTACGTTTAAGGCCGACCGTAGCATGCATTACGCGCACCAATTATATCATCCCTCTAGAGGTTACTTCCTGTGTTCCGACTGTAAAACAACTTCAGATATTCATCGTTGGCTGCTTTCCGACGGCTAATGGCATGTTTCGAGATTCCACCAGGCAAGGTTCGACCTTGATGCCTGGCAAGGGATACCCGGAGGAATCCTAATACTCGTACAACGCGACATACACGTAGGGCGTACCAGACGTGTCAAGTTAGTGTGTATACTGTCCGTACCACTGCATGCTGGTATATGCTTGCAGGAGGGCACTCATACAGTACAGCCATGAAAAAATCGCCGTTGCGAGTGGAGCGTACTGTATTTGCTATGTTATTACGACTGCCTAGTACTTTGTGACCACAGGGCTTAAAATATCTCTAGGACGAAGAATCAGCACGGATTCTGGAAGTGGTGGATGTCGATGGGTACAAATAGCGTCTTAACGCGAAGAACACCCGCACTTTCTTCAACGGTTTACAAGCACCAACAACTCTGAGCACCACCTCCCTCTGTCCTCGTAATGCCCACCTGACGCCCCGACTTATACCGGTAATTTATTATTTACCGCCGCGCCCGCCAATACCAGCTAGCGGTGGAGGAGATGCTGAAGCTACTGAAGGATCCCTCCAAGTGGGACCAAGCGCGAGAGGCGCTCAAGTCACCCCCCCTGGCCCCGGCAGACTTCAAAACCTGCTTTCGTACGTACAGCGACGCGGACCCGGAGCAGCACCTGGCTTTCGACCTGTACCGAATACAGGCGCAAGAGGCCCTGAAGGTATAGTTGGCATCACCACCATCACGACTATCACCAATATTATCACGGTTGTATGTACCTTTCGCATTGTCGACGAGTACGTGTTTTATCTCTCAGACGTAGGAATGATGGAGGGGGAGCGCGATTCTTGTGCGTTCGTGTCACTGGGTATAGTTTCCTCACGTGCTGTGCTACCACCACTACTATTACTACTATAACTACTATTACTACTACTACTACTACTACTACTACTCCTATTAATAATACTATCACTACTACTGCTACTGGTACTGCTGCTACTGCTACTGCTACTTCTACTACTATTATTACTACGTACTGCTGTAGTTCTGACGAGTGCCCTTGCGTGTTAGACGAAACCTATGATCGTGAGACAGATACCACCTGGTGTCAGCCCAGTAGGTACTTCTCGAATCGATCGGCAGAGTACCGCCAGGCGCGCACTCGACCACCCACCGATCAGACAGCTAGTGCCGGCGTGCAATGCCAAAAACCCAGAATCGTCACAGTATCAACATTATCAACTGCCATTGATTATAGTCGAAGTATAATTAATCTCCCGCACAGCTGGCTGATTTCACGTCGGTGATTGATGTTAGTAGTACCTGATACAAAGTACTGGGTACGTTTTTAGAAGCCTACTGCAGGTATTGGGACCGAGGTATAGCGACCTACAAAGCGGCAAGTGCGGTCGTATCAACCCTCTGAGAAAAGAGCGTACAACAGTACGCGTATCCTCGTGCGGCGCGCGTGTCGCATATCTCCCTGGGTTCACCATGTTGCACCTCGGACACCCCCCCCCGTATGTACCTCAGCAGCACGGGCTGTTTCGTGTGGTGGATACTGTAGTCGTCGCTATTTTTCGCCACTGTTCCCCTCTGAAGCCCCTAAGGGGTTAATAGCAGTAGTAGTCGTAGTAGCGCCGTTGTTCTCTTTCATGCTGTACCAGGGGAGGTACCATATACCAGGGATATTTAGAGAGAGACCATTGTATGAAGGAAACCACGACCCCCCCCCCCCCAGTGCGCGTGCGTGCAAACCCTTCTCACGACACCGACCAACCGACCGGCGCGTGGGCGTGGCTCAACACTTGAAAACGTGAATTTCCCGCGCGTGTGTGTCCAGGCGGTGTCCGAGCTCCTGGCGTACCTCGCCTCCGAAAAAGCCAAGGGGGCAGAAATCGTCGGGGAAGACGTGGAAGACTTGGAAGACGCCGGGCGGTCGGTGCTGCAGGGGATAGACGACTTCCTCAAGCTCGCACCTCGCGAGGACGTCTTGATGGTGGAGCGCAACACGAAAGACCAAGCAGCGCGCACGGCGGCGACGAAGTCAGCGGCTCCGGTGGGACGGGAGTTGGAAGGAGCCGTGGTAGGAGAGGGAGCGTTTGTGGCTGGTGCTCGGATTTAAATAGAGGATAACTACGAATTTTGTTTTTTTTTTTTATTTTTCGCGGGCGACCGGCTGAAAACAAACTTCAGTTCGTTGCCTATATTTACGTCGGCGAACTGATGTTGAGTTTCTTTTATGAAAACAAAATGTGTGGGCAACTCGTTCTAGTTTCTTGTCACAATTTCAATTGTGGTACAATGGCATTTTGGGACCAATTATTACACCCGCTGTTATTTGTTGATCGGGCGGGGCTGGGCGCAAGTTTTTTTTTCTTGTCGGGTGGCTGCAGCAATGCGCGTGTGTGCCTGAGCGAGCCTAAAAACCTCACGCGTTGAGTTGATCGACTGCTACAGCAGTTAACCCCTATAGCACGGTACCCACCTTTCGGGGGATAGCGTACTTAGAATTAGTGTGGGGTCATGTGTGCAGTTGTAAAATCAGGCAAGAGGAAGCAGCAGTCTCTCGGAGAGAGCGAAACGTGGTTTTTCAGAGGCGACAAAAAACGCATCGTATCGGAATGCACCGCCAGCGTGTAAGAGCGGCCAGCCCGTAGCGTGGCAGTCTCCTCTTTGATTTGTTGCTGGTTATTTGTTGCCAGCTTGTTGTAGGCATCGCCAAACGTTCGACCGAATCAGGTCGGTAGCACGATGCAAGTGCGGGTCAACGGTGGGTGGCGTACGGTATAATATGTTGAAACACACAATGCCTTAACTTTCATCGCTCACCTACGGATCAGGTGGAGTGATACAACGTGTGTCTTCTTAAAGCAATCACTGCTAGCATTGTGCTGCGCAATGCTGAGTCGAGGGAACGGGGGGGGGTGGCGAAGGGAGGGCGGCGGTGGGCGGCGAGGGGAGGGGGCACAGGGCGTCCTCTACTACGGCGCGCCGTACGAGTGTATCGCCACACCTTACACCTACACGTACGTGTCTTTCGCCATTCCCGCCTTCTTAAACTCCCTCCCCATCACATAATCCACCTGTTGCCTGTTGTATTCAATGCCCACTCCATTTCCTGTTATCTCCAAAGTCTGTGTCGCTAACTCAAGAATAACCACTTGTTCCTACAACCACTATACACCACCGCGCCGAACGACGGTCCCTGCAACCCCGCGCAGAAGCTATATTGCGCCGAACGACACGGTCCCCTCCCTGCACCCCGGCGCAGACGCTATGTTGCGCCGAACGACACAGCCCCCCCCCCTGCAGCAACTGTCTTTCTCGCTACGGTCCCTGCACCCGCGGCAGGAGCTATTATTGCCCGCCGTCTACCCCCGACACCTTGCGCGCGACCCTGACCAGTCCACCCGCCCGGCGCAACAAGAACAACTAAAGAGAGCGGCGTGGGAGGGGGTCGGGATTTCCGCGCACTCATACACGGTGTGAGACACGCTTGCCTCTGCTCGTCGAGGTATATACGAGCTGGAGGTTTCCACGGCGTCTCCATCTTAATAACCGCCGCACCGCACCCCACTCCCCCGCCGGCTGACACCGACTCCTTGACCCGAATTATGCTTACAGCGGCACTAAGCGAGCAAGCAGCCTCAAAAACCAGCATGCAGTCTGAAAAACAAACCGCGCGTTATATCTTTCATTTTTCTGAGGTATCAAAGGTGTGTAGGTATATAGGTGAAACGGTATAGTACCAGGTACACCCGCAGGTAGGTGGGTGTGTTCTACCGCCCGTGCTATATGCTGCATCGTCTCTCCACGCGAGATCCCTTCCGCCAGAACAAAGCTGCATATATTTGGGTTAAACACAGTTGTACGCGGGTGTCACGCTTTGCCAACGTCCGTCCCACCCACGCCATGCGGACTGGCAGAAGCGTGTTGATGGGGCGTGCAAAGTCGGCGGCACCATGATCACCGTGCCGCGACAAAGGACGATTGGGCCGACGGGTCTGGCTGGCATCGATATCGTGGTGGAAAGCATATCGCCGAACAGCTACTCGCCAATGCGCACAAGCCGACGGGAGCCAGCTGGAAGCCAACAGTTCCACTGGGGGTAACCTCGTTCGCTCAACCATCCACTATCACGACGGTGCGCGGCTAAATACCCCCCCAAAAAAAGGAAGGAGGCGGGTAGGGTCCCTCGGAACAAAGTGCGAAACCTGTCCCTCCCGCGGTGCCTGTTTTGCAACATGCGGCTACGTCACGCCACGCCACCCCTCATCCTTTCGCTGCGTTGCTTATTTCCTTCGTCACCGCTTGTGTCTTTATTTTTTTCATTTTTGCTTCCTCTTTGCCGCAGATACCGAACAACTATCAGCTAGCTGGCTCTTCCATGGTAACAGAGGGGGCACGGCCACGAGCACAGCAACACACAAAAAAAACGAGGTGGTCGCAGCCATCACCCCCCTTGCCCAACCACCACCACCCCCTCCCCCCCCTCCCTAACCCCACGCCCGAACCAACCATGGACCGGCAGGGTTGCCCCTACATTCCCCGAGCCGCCGACAAGACATTCGCGCTTCAAAAGGTGGACTAAAAAAAAGTTCCGTTTCCCCCCCCTCCTAACCACCCCAGCCCCTCTCCCACCCTCATCCTCTACAAAACGCCGGCCTTCACGAGAGGTCTTCACCTAAAAGACATCGACTGACCGACCGACCGACAAACCTTCCCCTCCGTCATCAGAGTTATTCCAACCCTTCTCCCATTTTTTACACCTTGCGGCGCTTGGCATCCCCTCCATCGGGCCTTGGCCATGTACCCCTCCGTTGGCGGGCGGAGCCGCGACAGCGGCCACCGGAGCGGGAGTCGGACGCGGGAGTGGAGCGTGGGGGGGGGGGAGAGCCCGCGTGGGCGTGGCGTGGGTGCGGGGTGCGGAGCGGGGGCCGTGGGTCGGGGTCGGGCCCGAGGGCTGGGGCGTGGGCGGGCGTGCCGCGGCGGTGCCGTCGGGGGTGCTGGGGCGGATGCTGAGGCGGGTGCCGCGGTGGGAGCAGCAGGAGCAGCAGAAGGGGGCGGGGACTGGTGCGGTGTCGCGCTCGCGGCAATTCGCTCCTGGCATTGAGTGTCGAGGGCGGCGGGCATCAAGGCGAGCAAAAAGGCGAGGGGGCGCGATAGAGGGTTTTCGATTAGTTACAAATGCCTAATCCTCTCTATGAAAACAAAAAACAGATTGTTCTCGAAAAGGTTCCCGATCTCTAATAACCTTGTCCGTTTTGAGCACTGCGTCGAGGTGGGATGAATGTCACTTTCAGTGTGTGTTTGCCTCTTAACGTCGACTCCACCCCAGCATATTATGTCTCGGGGCAGCGGGAAAACGAACAATCCGGAAGCAGAGACAAAGGGAACGCCCATTGCCACGGCGTTATTTATATACGTAAAAAAAAAACTTGCATCCGACCTTGTAGTAAAGTCACAATGCCGCCGAGACTGGAGGCGCTCTACACCCACGCCGACTTGTCCCAACAAACAGTGGGCTGGTTTGGGTGTACGTCGCCATCCGTAACAAGGAGCCATGGATGACAACAGAGGTCGTGTCGGCCCAAAGGATGCTCTTCCTGTCCGCAAATAAAAGCTCATTGCACTCCACCCACTCAAAAGCCCCGCCGCCGCCTGCTGCCCGACCCCTTATATACCTAGAAAGCAGACACCCCTGCTCGACAATGCCTGTCGCTCGACACCACCACTGCCACGGGCAATGGCGCTTCACGGGGGGGGAGGGACTGCGTGCGACACGACGGAAACTAACAAAAAAAGGCAAGAAACAATAAATGAAAAAAAACGAGAAAAAACGAAACAACGCACAAGAGCAAAAGGACTCCGGGGACGAACGAACGACCGATCAACCAACCGACCGACCACGCGCACTCACCGCTTGGAGAGCCGCCACAGCCTCCTCAAGCTTCTTCACACGCCGCTTAAGCTCCCCCACCTCGTCGCTGTTGGCGGACGGCGACAGAAGAGTCGGGTTCGCCGCCCTATAGCACCAAATGATATCGATACACAGAAGGAAGGAAGGACGGAAGGAAGGAAGGACGGAAGAGAAGGGAAGAATAAAAACGACAGACGACGTATGGGAAACCCGGGGATGTGCCTCGGGTGTTCCCCTGACTACCTACCGCAGGAGGCACAGATAGAGCGCAATGTTTGAGCACCAACATCGAAGACAGGCCTAACCGGATCCCATGCATGGGTATATATAGCATGATTCAGCGACATAAAAAAAAGATGACACAATCCGGGATGCAGATGCTCCGGCATCACCGGACGGCTGCCTGTGAAACGGCGAGTCGACCGAAGCGGGTGGACCTCGCGTTAAAAAGAGGGGGCGCAGCTACACAAGGAAAACCCCACAGGAAGCGTGAGGCTCGGAAGACAAGAAAAGTAGGCAGGATTTTCGCGCCCTCCTCGCCTTTCCCGCTCTCCCGAGGGTAGCTTACCACGTATCCGAGAAAATGGTCCGACACACCCTGTGTGTAAGACACGACTAGAACAGACCCTGACCCTATGACCCAATCAGACCCAATCAACCATTGGCTATACTACTAGCGCCATTCTCTTTGTTCTGTACACAAGTGAGAAGAGCTTCAACCATTTCCTCGAAGAAGTGGTAGGCTTTACTGGCAGCGGTCGGGCTTGTCCAGGTCAACACCCTTTTCTGCCTCCCGCTAACAAAAACACGGACACTCGACACAAAAATGGTGTATGCCGCCCTTCATATCGCCAATCACGAAGAAACACACAAGGTTTCATCTTCAGCTCAGCACGTAGTTCAATCAACTCTTCCGTGTCCCCCGCTCCAACTTCTTCCAACCATATCACATGACGCACAACACCCCCTCGGCTGCCCAATCAAGCATGTGGCAGGCAATACAACCGTTCAAGCCAACAAACTATTTACGGGGGGGACCATAGTAAATGGGACCAAATGTTGGTAGTAAAAACAGGGAAATAGATAGATTCTTGTGTGTACCGTAGGTCCTACTTACTAGTATTTACTATGGTCCCCCGTAATAGCCGATAGACCAGAGAGAAGCCACGAGGACTCGTTTCATAATTCATAAGGACGCGAGTCAACACGGTGGTCTCGTTGGCCCCACTACCCGTAAGCACACCAACACCAGCAACAGCAACAACCATGACACCAACAGCACCAACAACAAAAGAACCGGAAAACAGCGGGCGGAAAAGGCAGCCAGCCAGCCACCCCCCCCCCCGCTCACCCGCGAACAGCAAAAAGCCTCCTCTCACCTCAGCGCAGCGCTAACCGCCACCTTGAGCGGTGTTGCTACCGTCTCGTGGAAGTCCTCTCCGGGCGCCCGACCATGTGCGTCCTGCACGCACGCACGCGACCGAGGACAAGAAAAAACAAATTCAGAACAACCCAACCCAACCCAACCTCAAAAAATAACAAATAGAGTACCAACAAAACAAGAGGTTGGCCCATGGCCCTCTACCAGCGGGGGCAAAGGAGGGTGGCCCCCGATACCGTACGCAGTCTAGCGGGACTCCGGCATCTTGTGTCGTATATATGTCCACCCATGTCTCAAATAATCAAACAGCACAACCTTCAACTCGCGAAAAAAGCACCGTCTTCCCCAAAAACGCACCACACACCACAAACAACCAACAGTTGTTCATCCGCCCGCCCCATCTCCGACACGAGCACTCCCCCCTCCCCCCCAAGCCCCCTTCCCCTTCCGCCCTCATATCCCTCCAGCCGCCGGCCCCCACACAACTTCCCATGTCGCTAATTGGAGGAACGCCGATTAATGCCCCGAAAACATCAAAATCGTGCTGGCTGGGAACATGCACCACCCGCAAAACACCGCCACGCCTCCTCCCACGCCTCTCCCACACAAAATAACGCCCCCTCTTCCACCCCACCCTCCCCCGTCCGTCCGCTCCTTCGCTTCCCTACCTTGAGCGTTGTGTCCGCACCGGCCGCCAGGAGTTCCCGTACGGAGTGGAGGTGCCCCTGGCAAAAGACAAAACGTAGCATGTGAACGATGAGCGGAAGGACGGACGGGAGAACGACATGTGGGTATGGTGGGCCAACGGGAGTCAGCAAAACGACCCAACACGAGGCAGAAAGGAAAACCGTACGTACAACAATAAATATCAGGCGAAAAACATCTCAACAAAAGCCAAGAAGGCAAATATAGAACCGGGCGAAAAAATGTCCGAAAAAATCCTGAAAGACAACTATTTACCAGAACGTACGCTACCCGGCTTGCCACCTCGTGTGCAGGAGGCGAGTTCAACGACGAACGATTTCGAGCTGCGCCTCCAACCGAAACCTCACGTCTGTAAGCACTGGCAACAAAACCCAGCCAGTGCAAGTCATGCGTCCCACGCTCACGCGGTCAGCCATGGCAGCCTCCGTCCATCCTCAAAACCTCGCACCGGCGACTACGAGGTAACCAACCACGCCTCCTCCCTTGCCCCCCCCCCCTCAACACGCCATCGAGTCACACAAAACCCTGCAGAATCAAAGGTACCCGCCGGGCGCCGAATTGCAGTCCGCGGACCGTGAGAGAGAAACGAAACTCCATTTATGCAAGCCCACACTGCGGCCGGCGATCGATCGCGACACAGCACGGACGTACGTACCCAGTACGCGGCGAGGTACAGCGGTGTCTGGCCGAGGCGGGTCTTCGCCTGCAGCGCCGGTGGCGGGGTCGCTCCCACGAGCTCCTTCACTACCTACTCGCCCGTTTCGATAGTGATAAGGACGAGGACGAAAAGGGCGAGGACAAGGAGGACGAGGGGTAAGAAATCACGAGGCTGTCACAGCGACTGCTCCAGCCAGGGCAGGACACACGGGCAAGGGCACAAGCCAGTCGAACTACTGTACAGTCAGAGGCATCGCAGTGCAGGTAGGTATCTAGAGCAACAGAAGGGAGCAACAAAACAGGCATTTGCAACGAGACTGCAACAGTGGATCTTCCAGGGTAGGGGACAAGTCGGTCTGGCATGGTCAGCGGCATCGCGATGCAAATATGTACATTACTAGAGTAACAGCCGCAACAGCAACAACAGCAGAAAGTGGTTAAGATGCGTAGCAGTCGGTCGCTCACATATCAGCGAAACACCATGACCAGAGCTCACTTACGATAGCGGCAAATTGATCCGACGACTCTGCAAATAAAGGATTGCGTCATGTTACCCGTCTTTTGATACCGCCGGCGTTCAGTAAAAGCATACTGTAGTTGACAACTACACGGGGGTCCCTACAACACCTTGAATTGGAGCCCGGCATTGAAAGCATCACACCGCAACCTACTACTACTAGCAGCCCGCGTTGCTTAGTGTGGCTGATGCTATGATCGTCATAAAATATGTATTCGCCATGTTTTCCCTCACAAGTGCCAAAAGCGTCAAGATAGCTGCCCCTACAGTACGAGCGTATTACTGTAGTAGTCAGGGGACATCCTGGATACACCCCCGGGTTTCCAATGTGGGTATATATGACGACCATAGTACGCGCTGTCATGGGCAGCCAACATGAACGTGCCAGCCGCGAACCCTCTTCTCCTTATCCTTGCCAAAGCGTCCTGCCCCCATATTGGTGGCACCTCATGCCGTGCCACGTCCGACACTTCGTGCGCCACAGGGGATACACATTGCACGCAGACACTTGAGGCACGTATCCCTTGGGCACTACAGCCTTGGGGACTACAGCTGCCGTGGTCGACTTCTGGTTCATTCCATCAGTCAAGGCCCTCGTCTTAAAAACCTCAGGAAAGCCGCCAAGGAACCGCATCACAGGGGCGACCCAACAAACGACGACGGCGAAAGAAAAAAAAGCGAGATTCGCACGAAAACACGTCCCTTCTCGTGCCCACATTACATCTTCTCGTGCCCACGTTACGTGGGGCCGAGTCACAGAGCCCATACCCGGGCCACAACAACAGCAGTCACTAAACACTACCAGGTACCACACAAATAAATATCAATATGATGTACAAGACAACACTGGTGCGTCGTAAATACACACAACTTGATGACGCAATCAATCGTGAAAGCGGTGCAGCACCCCCTCCCCCCATCCGACTACGGCCATGCATGACATGAGACATGAGTACACCCCATCTCTTTGCCCCTTCCCCCCCACCATTCCTCCCCCGCGCCGCGTTATCTCTCAACCCCTATCCGCCAGCGAGCCCCTAGTATCCGCTAGCAAGCTCACCGCAGGGTGCCCCCCAACGCAGGCGCAGTGTAGAGGTGTCCACTGCTCCATAGTCTTGAGGGTCACATCCGCGCCATGCTGCAGCAGAAACTTGCAGGCATCTGTGTGACCTTTACGGGCGCAGCGATGAAGGGGTGTCCACTGCCGAGGCGGGAGCAAAACGGGGTGCCGAAAGACAGACAGAAATGACACAGTAAGGCTTCACCAGCGGGGGGCAGGCGGGGTCACCTGGCAGATGTGAACACTACAGGAAACGTTAACACATAAATATTACATGGCAACCGAAAAAGGTATAGCAGGGGGTGGGACGGGGAGGGTCTGAGCACCTGCGCCATCAAAAGGATTATTTACTTAGTTAGCCCGCTTTTTCCGTCCATCTGATTGGCCGATGCAAAACAGTATCGGTTATTGGCGCAGAAGGGATACGGCACGTCGCCTCTCGTATCCTCAGGTTGGCTTGCAGCCTTTTTAAACAATAGTGAAATACTTCGCACAGACTTCCGGTAACCGGTACAACTTTACAGTCGCACATGCCGTGAAGGTTTCCGTACAGTATTGCACGTAAGACCGTACAAAAATAAAGCAATTGTGTGCCACATGGAAACATCAGCGAGCGGCGAGTAGCGACGCGAGTAGCGAGTTTTCTACAAGTAATGCTGTATTTTGTTTTCCTGTCTCATCTATTAACTTCGCCCTTCTTTCTCCTGCTCCCTCCGTGCGTATGCGCAACTCAGATACGGGGTAACATAGCAGCCCTCCCCCCCCCACTACGGTACGCGCCTTGTAGTTTAATCGCGAGGAGGGTTCAACACGTTCCCCCCTCGTCAAATTGTGCTATTAACGCAGGCGACGGAGGCGCTCTCGGCAGTTGGTGTCTTTTGAGAAATAAAAACTCCGTACACACATACCAGGGTATGTATGGAGATTCGAACCCGCGACATCACGGCTAGTATTACGTCATAGCATTCGAGGGTAACCACTATCAAAACTACTGTTGTAGATCACAACCGGGGCGACCGGTGAACTACGCATAAATAACAAAAAAAACTCCAAACAATCAGTAAAAGCGAAAACACCATGAGTCTATGTATTGAAAAATTAAATATATATCGTCGAGCACTTGCAAGGACATGAGGAAAAAGCGACTGCGTCGCGTTTTTTTGGGGGCGCAAGGACAACTTCCATGTTGGCCACGTTTACGTACAACTTGCAAAATCACGCTGTGGGGATAAACCAGAACCGTTCACATATCTTGGAACTGGAGTAAAGATCACTCGTCTACGTATGCAGCAGCAGTACAGGACACCTACCAGGTACAAAATAAGAAACCTAAAAGCAGGTCCAGGCTGGATTTCTTGTTGGGAGAAACGGGTGCGTTCGTACACGAACTTCAATAGAACGGCTGCCGAATTTCTTATTCTTCTGTACATCTCAGCCTGCCTTTCTTATTGCTCGTTTTCTTACTACTTGTAGGTGTCCTGGAGCGCTGCATATATTTCATACGTACGTCTATTGCATAAAGGGAATAAAGAGTGACGCGGATAAAATAGCAAACCTTTAACCTGTAACCTTACCAGATTGGAATTCACTTCCTTTGCACTACGATACCTCGACGGCTGATGCTACATATCCTACTGTAAACAGCTTCGTACTGATATTATTGTAAACAGTAGGAGCCGTGGGGGAGAAAGTAACGTCATACATGAAAAAAGACCGCGGGCGGCAGTGGATCACGAAACGTACAAATCAAACTTGTTCTTCTCCGTTGACGTACGAAGCAGTTGTTAATTGCGACGAAATGTCAACATTGACATTGGAATACTGCCAATCTGCCAATTGTATTGCAGTCACACGTATTGGGCGTGGGGGGGGAACAAAAACCGCATGCATGTGCTTCGTATGATACCAGGCGACGGCGGTTTTCATCCAGGCCACTTGTTACTCTATTGCAAGCTGCAAAATAATGAGCTGGTTTACAGGCAGCACACGTGCGTAGACAATAACTTCGAGCAAAGCAGGGAGTAAAGGCGGGGAGCGGGGAGAAGCAAAAGAGCCCACGACAAGAAAGTTCCAGGTTCGCCCACAAATGTATACGTAGTCAAAAGAGAGAGGGGCAAATCGTATTGTTCCATGATTTGAAAGCATGAACCATGCACTTCGAACTTCTGCTGCACTTCGAGCAATCATGATATTATACGTATTCGTACGCTACGATACGAAGATGTGTTGGTTGGTGTCTGCCTAAACGGGGGGGGGAGCCTTCCGCAAATCGGCATGCACATGATGCAAGAAGACGCAAACACGAAACCAAGCAGCCAGTCGAAGGGAGTAGAAGGGCCTGCTGTTTGAATTTTGGGCGTCGGGTCATCGGCCCCCTCCTGGAATCTATCCAGAAAATCTATTGGCAACGCCTCGTGCAAAATCTTGCCAATTTTTATTTTTTGAAAAAACGAGTGTGCAACTGAGAATTGGGGATCGTCATCGATGCATTGCAACCTCATGCCCGTTGGCTCTACATACGGGAGGGCTCAGTATAATTGCTACTTTGCTGGAGAGGTCTAGCTGTGTGTGAAGCCATTAGCACAGTAGTCGCTCGGGAGCACCCTGCCTGATGCTCGCGTGGCGAGAGAGGCAACATCAACGCTCGGAACAAAAAAAGGCGGGGATTTATAAAAATGCACTCGTCCTCGTACACGTACGACAAACGTCTGAAAAATTAAAATTGCAAAAAAAACAATACGGTTTTGATATGCAATGTGAATGATATCGGCACCTCATCTGTGTGCGACTGACAGCAAAAAAATATAGCACGACGACCCCCACACTGCGCGCAAAGCAGAGGAAAATGTAAATGTTGCACGCTTGCTCAAGACCGAGAGAGCAGGCGACCCCGCCTGCACCCGTACCACGACAGCGTCGGTGTCGCTCACCTGTGACTTGTCGCGAGCGTTCACGTCGCCCCCCATCTCCACGTACTTGCAGACATCCCTGAACGTGCCCCGGTCGGCGGCTCTGTGAATGTCAATCCCTGTCTCCTTCGCCGTCGACATTCCCGCGGATCCAGAAGAGTACCGCCGCGCTCCAGGCTTAGGAGTGGGGGTCTTTTTGTTGATTCGCGTTGCTGCCGCCGCCGCCGCCACGGCTGCCTGCACGGCAGCCGCTTGGGCCGACACGATGGCAGCAATGGGCTTCGCTGTGGGCGGCGGCGCAACCGGTCCTCCTGAAAATGATGATGTTGGCGCGGGCGGCGGCGGCGGCGCGGGGCCGGCCGGGCCGACAGCGCTTGCAGCAGCAGGAGAGGAAGAAGAAGCCACAACAGCAGCTGCAGTCGCCGCAGCAGGCGTTGGGGTCTGCGGGGCTGCGTTGGGGGTGCTGGAGGGCGTTGGGGCTACCGCGGCGGCGGCGGGAGGAGCGGACGGTGCGCTCGTCGCCGCCGCCGCGGTAGCAGCAGGGGCAGGAGGAGCTGCTGGCAGGCCTGGCGCGGTGGGGGGATTGGCAGGCGTCACGGCGCCTGCGGGGGGCGGCGCGGCGGCCGCAGAGGAGGCTGGGGTGGCTGACGAGAATCCAGGAAGAGACCCCCGAGGAGACTGAGCCTGCGAAGGGGCTCCTGCTCGCGGCTCGCTGCTGTTGCCGTCCTTCGCGCCGTCTTTGAAGCCCCACCACATGAAATCAGGTGCTTGGGCCGGCCGGCGTCGTAAGTCTGGGTATGAGACAACACACCCCGTTGGACAACTGGATGAGCTAAGCAACCCTAGGGTATCGAAAACCCTCGGCAAGACTCACTCGCCGGCTTTAATTTACCGGCAAGCATGGGTTTCCGCATGAAATAAAAGGCGTTTTATGTACGGGAAAAAGGGACTGTGTTTCGGTGCTTTTTTTTTGAACGGATTTTTGTACGCGCAGAGAAGTGGTCCACCCGCCCGGAAGTGCTTTAGCGACGTGCCGTTGCCCGGAGCAGAGCCAAGCTATCGGGTGAGGGGGAAAGAGGAGATTGGTCCGGTTTCGGCGTCGGTGATCTTTGACAGAGGGCGAGATGGAGCGGTACCAGAAGATCGAGAAGAACGGAGGGGGGAATCTGGGTGAAGGCACCTACGGTGTGGTGTACAAGGCAAAGGACAGGCAAACGGAGGAGATAGTCGCATTGAAGGCAAGGCTAACTACGGATCGCACTGTGCCCGACAGCGTCGGACGATAGCATGAAGTCCACCTGATTCGTTTTTTGTGTCCCTCTACGCGTTATGGGCGATAATGAGGCCCACGCGACACTAAACGATACAACGCACCACATCCTCTCTTTTCCCTCTCTGCTGCTGCTGCAGTCTTCGGCTCTGTTGTTTTTTGCTCTGGTTTTTGCGGGTTTGGGCGCACACTGCTTCTTCGGCAGAACGATTCGCGCCATCTCCACGTCACAAGCGTAAAGAAGTAAAGAATGATGTTCGATGTCGCCCACAAAGGGAAGCGACTGACTCGTCGTGACTCGTGCATGCAGCAAACAACAGCAGTATCATACAAACCAGGGTGCGTGTGTATACCGCACTGCATGTAGTTTCGGAACAAGGACTCATCATGTGATCGGACGAAAGCCCACTTGTAGTTTGCCCCCTGTGTTCATGCGTGATGATCGATATGATAGGACTCGTTACACACCACGGTTGAGTCTACGCTACAACAGAGTAGGCTGGTCACTTTCCTGGCTACGAGCGAAATCGCTGTGCACGACGAGTATGACAAGAAAAATAATGTGCCGCAGCAGTACGTAGCTAACCTCGAGTACGCTTGGATCTAAGGTATCCACCGGATACTAGCTACACAGCAGCACGGGGAGGGGCGGACTACAAGACTCAGGCTCTAAATCCCTTTTCCTATTTCAGTACATACACCCTCCAACCTCGCGCCTACGCCCTATACACGCGTACTCCTAGTAAAGTTAAAGTTAAGAAAATGGACAAACGGGGGTATACCCCTGCATTTTTTTCCCAAACGGGGAGGGGGATAAGGAAAACACGTCCACGGTATGTAGGTGCCCGCGCGTGTCGCAACCTGTCTCAAATTCAAGTATGACATTGTGACGCGCTGACAAGACGCCCACGGCCCATGCAGAGCACGCATATCCTTGTTGATACCAGGTATCACCTACGTATGGTACCTGGTACATATTCATTCCAGGTATCCTTTTATACATAAAAGTTGGTAGAATTGCGGGGGCATACCCCCCAAATTGTAGTTAAAAGTTAAAAGGGGGGAGCGAAGGGGCCGTCAGCCCCAATACGAGCGTGCCCGAAAAAAAAAGGTGTCTGTGCTTCGCATGGGCTGTGGGCGTCTTGCCAACGCGTCACAGTTGTATTTGAGGCAGGTTGGGGGCACGCGTGGGCACCCAACCTCCCTCGCGCGTGTTTTCCCTACCCCCCCGTTTGGGTGAAAAAGGCTGGGGGTATATATACCCACCGGGTGGTCATTTTTGACCCCGATCCTTCGTAAATCTTAAATGGTAGTGTATGTTAGTATAGGCTGTCACTATCAATAGTAATAAGAACTCCCGCAGCAGGGCGTTTGTACATATGTCTCGTCAACTTGTGCGGTCAGATCATTTGAAGGATTGGAGGAGCGTTTGTATGCATCTTCATCCGCGGTCGTATATACAATACAGTATATATCGCTCGTATTATAGGTCAAGCACCAGGCTTCTTCAGCCGAGAAGAAGGAAACATAGTGTTCGTAGCCAAGCAGTCAGAGATGCATCTATAACGCACGTGTCACTGTGTTCAAAAGTCGTCGATGCCCGCATGCCAATTGCCTGTGGTGTCGGGTCGGGGCCGTGGCCTTCCCTGGCCGGTGGGCGGCCGCTACTAGTCACTACAGACTTCGAGTATCGCCTTGCTGCGCATGATTTATTCAGGGTTCTACATACGTACTCGAAATAAGTCCTTAATTTGCAGGGCTGTTCACGGGTTGGGTCAAACCTCGCGGGTCGGGTCGGGTCGGGTAACGGTGACCGGACCCGACCCGTCATAATTAAACAAATCTCCTGGCCCGATCCTACCCAACCCGACCCGACCCGACCCGACCCGACCCGACCCAACCCAACCCGACCCGTGAGATTTCGAAAAGTTCCTGACCCAAACGGCGGGTTGGAGTCATGACCCGTGAAGAGCCCTGCTATTTTTCGGTGCGGTGTAACTTGAAAACTCGCACGTAGTCGTGCGTCGTGATGCAACGTACGCGTACGTGTATGAATAGAATAGCGCTCGCCTGGTCGAGAACATAAACCCCCGTTCTTGCGTGCCGTTTGCTTGCGCCTGGCTCCTGCGTCGGTGTTGTCCGTTGGGGCATGTGGGGCTTATGAGGGCAAGAAACAAAAAAACAGGACCGCCGTCACGCTTTTGGCAGAGTTACTGCTGATGCGGTTGTCGGCGGCGTAGGTACAGCGCAACGAATCGGAACGGTAACTTTCGTTCGGGACCAGCCAATATCACCCCAACTTTTTTGTCGAAAAATCGCGGGAAAATTATATATACGAGCCAGGGTAAAAAAAGGACAACTACCCTTAACGTTACCATCTTCGCATGGGGTACCGGACATGTGTTCGTGCATCAAATTTACTACGAGTACTCATATTAGTAGTAACTGCCGTGTGTTTATTTTCATGCGTAAAAGTTTAAAAGACAACTTTAGCTTTTAGGTCGAAAATTCCCTTGAAACGCATCTTGGCAAGCTACTGTTTCTCTTATGGTTTCCTTTTGCTGATTGGCCCGCGCCAACGTTCAACCGGCGGTACGTTGCGCGTAACGCCTATTGTACCAGTGTTAATGAGTGGTGCGGCATCGTCGGGCATCTCCCCACCTTACTCCATCCCACCCCAGTCTTGCCCAGCCCACCCCAGCCTCTTCTCCCCTTCCCCGTAACGCCGCGCTCATTATCGGCCCCTGGAAACCCCTCTCGTATATTCTGTGGTGGAATCGAATTTTGAAGGCTAAATTCGGTCGTGGCATTTGTTGTTCAACATTTTAAGTGTACGTCATCCTTACAAGCAGTATGTCTCTTTTCTCGCTCTCCGTCTCTCTCTCGCCACGCTCGCGCCCCGCCCGCCCGCCCCCGCAGAGGATCCGGCTGGAGGTGGAGGATGAGGGCATCCCCAGCACGGCGCTGCGGGAGATCTCCCTCCTCCGCGAGTTGCAGCACCCCAACATCGTGGAGCTGAAGGTCAGTCGAGACGACGTGTCGTGGCCGATGATGTTCGAACCGAGAACAGACCCCGTATTGCTGTCCTATTTAGTTTTATATCAGGGCTATTCACGGGTCACGTACCGCGAGTCGGGTCAGGAAGTCCTCACGGGTCGGGTCGAGTCGGGTCAGGAGGTATTCGAAATATTACGGGTCGGGTCGGGTCGAGTCGGGTTGTGGGTGAGAACCCATCCCACCTTACCCGCGAGTTTTGACCCGACCGGTGAACAGCCGTGTTTTTTTTTTTGCCCAAAAGGAAAAGGCACACATCGGGCAGATCATCTACAGATAGATCATCTACAGATAGATCGTCTAGTTCCTAACCTTCCATCATGATATGTTGTGCATGATCTGTATACTCCCGAAGTATGTGCCTGGTGTTATGCTGTAGTATAGATCCTGCCCAGAAAACGTGCTCTGTACCATGAAGGTTTGTACGGCTCTCGCTCGGTAACATGAGCTTGATCATACAGACCAGGAATCGATCTGCCCTAAACGTAGACCGTGCAAGTAGGAATCGATCATCCACGGACGGCACCAGCAACGGCAAAAAAAATGCAGGCGCCATCGCAAATGTCATGTGATGTAATGTGATGTGATGCAACTAACGCTCCTCCCAGCCAAAAAAAACGACAAACAAAAAAGACGCTGTTTACTTTCCTGACAAAACTACACTGGTAGCTATTACACGTAATGGAACCTTCGTTTGTTTGTTGTGGCCAGATGGCTCGCATCGCACCACCGCCGTATCGGATGCTTGCGTATACTTCCAGCAGTGGTGCCGCCCCCCCCCCTCCCCCGCCCGCGTGCCGCGAAGCTAGAAACGTAATCAACCCTTTTTTGCCACTGTGAAAAGCAACGCCCCCCACTAATTCCAAGCAAGTTTTTGCCCCCCCCAAAACGCGGGGGTACCTTTCTTATGCGAGGGAACATAGTAATCAAAACCAATATGGCAGGTAAAACATATAGGGGAACTGTATCGTTTTTGGGTCCATCGTAGGTTCTGATTGCTACAATAAGTATACATATGGCCTCCCGTAATAACAAAGGGGGATACGCTTCGTCCTCCCCTTGAAACGTCGAGATTTTTTGTCGAGGTTTTTGCTTGTTGCTCCGCATCGCTGACATACACCTGGTTTTACGAGCGAAGCTACTGTAGTTGCTATTTCACCAGGGCTATTCACGGGTCAGGTCAAATTTCGCGGGCCAGGTCGGGTCGGGTCGGGTCGGGTCGGGTCGGGCCGGGTTTCATGACCCGCGAAGAGCCCTGCTATTTATACGACCGCCTACGGATACAGGGGCTGCCCCCCTTTTGAGCTGCCGGCGGGGAAGAAGCCGGGGAGGTCCTGTTTAGAGAACACCTGGAAGGCGAAGATTGTCCGCGCCGTCCGTCCGACCGAAACATCTCCGATATTTTCTTTTTTTTCTTTTCTTTTTTACCTGCCTGTCTGTCTGCCTGCCTGCCTGCCTGCCTGCCTGCCTGCCTGCCTGCTCGCAGTTGACTGCACAGTTACAAATGTCCACCAACACGAGTTCCTGTCAATAACAAGAGCTGCTATTAATAACCTGTCTTTGAAAAAGTTACATAGCAAGAGCTACGCACCCTGTCTTAATGTTGTCTACGTGCGCGTGCTTGCTTGCTTTACGTGCTTGCTCGGCGGTGGCGGCGGCGGTGGTGGTGATCTTGGGTCGAGCAGGACTGTGTCCAGAGTGAGGGAAAGCTGTACCTGATCTTCGAGTTCGTCGACCGCGACCTCAAGAAGTACATGGAGGCCACCCAGGGAATGCTGGATCCCATGTTGGTCAAGGTGAGCCGCTCTCGAGGGGGGCATTTACTTCGCCACATTTCGCCGCCGGTGGTATTTCATGTTTTATGTACCTCGTTTTTTTTTTCCAGCTTTCTTGCTCCTCCCACCCGGCATGTCTTGTTTTTTAGTTCTTGTGGGTGTTGCCTACTCGTAGGCACGAAGAGTCTATCGTGCTGGAGGCTTTGGAGATAGTTACCTCTTTCATTCTTCCGCTCGCGCGCCTGGTATTATGGTAAGTTTTCTCTCTGGACCTGAGGCCGCCATGAGAAAGCATTGGCGTCGTTGCGTGTTTGTATACGTGTGTACGCTACGTACGAACGCCCGGAAGAGAAGAAACCTGCGATATAGTGGGTAGCTAGCTCTGTTTGATGAGCGCTGTGGGTGTGAGTTTTTTTTTTCGAAAGTTGCCATGACGTGTCCCGTTCGCTCGCTCCTGCTTGGCCCCGCGCTTTTAACTATTTTAGTACGTAGTGCACTGCTGTACGTAAAGCTGAATTTTACTCTAATTCCAAGTGGTTTTTCCTCACAAAGGGACTGCACACCTAAACGGGTTGAGCGACCTCCTTTCTGCTTGGTGCGCCGGTTTTTTTACCTCTCCCGTGAGAGAAACAGGAGCACACCTTGTGCTTGGTAGTAGTACGGGGCCGTAGTAAATAGGACCTACGGCGGTAGACACAAACACCTACATTTTTTCCTTTTTTTTGCTAACAATATTGGTTCTATTTACTATGGTCCCCCGTAGTAAGAGATAATGGCACCCATCATGTTCATGGCCCTTCTCCCTCGGCGTTCCGTACTCGAACACTCCCGTCGCTTCCCCCGCCCCATCGCTTCTGGCATCGTTGTTTATGTGTGTGTGTGGCTATTTCGGATTGTCCTGCATCCTTATTTACGAATAGATCATACCTCGCTACGTACAGTTTTTATGTGTGTTGTCTTTCTTTCTCTCTTCTTATACTTACAGTATGTACCTTCGTTTCCTCTTATTACTTTTTTTCTTTCTTTTTTCTGACTTATTATCTCTCTCTTTTTTATTGTTGTCGCTTTTTTTTTTTATGTTACGTACACGTATGAAACCTAACTTTTGCTCTATTTTTCTGTGTTTCTCGCCGACTGCTGTGTAAAATAGGTCATTTCATTCACTGCGCCTCTTTCGTTTCTATGTACCTGTCTTTTGTGTTGCTGTTATTGTTGTTGCAGTCGTACCTCTTCCAAATGGTCCGCGGTTTGGAGTTCTGCCACGCCCGGGGCGTCATGCACCGGTGAGCACGGGGACAAATAGATGCACCACCTACTGTACGTAAAGAATCTAGATCCTGACGTGCCGTTCGTTATGAGATTACCACGGTCTAGATCAATCTACTATAGTAGATCCTGACTGATCTGACGTTATGAGATCACAGCACTCTAGATCAATTTAGATCCTGACTGATCTGCCGTTGTGAGATTATCACGATGTAAGTCGTCTAGATCCTGACATGCCGTTTCGTTATGAGATACCGTGCAGGATCTGTATACGTAGTACAGATCCAACCCAGGAAACATGTCCTACGGGTATAGATAGTACAATGTACAGATCAATACTATATCTGCCCTGACGAGAGACCCTAGATCAAAAAGTGGGAATCGGTTTATCTGTCCGTCGTGCAGAAGGGTGGCAAGCGGTAAGACTTATTTTCTTACCGAGATGTCACCATTACACTTTTATTCTGCCTGCTGCTCTTGTCGGCCAAACGTTTTAGTCCATGAATAATCTATATATACACACAGCCTTCTTCTCTCGACCCGCCCAATTTTTTAGTTTTTTCATGTTTTTTTTATTTATTTCAGTGTTTGATCTTACCCTGCCTCTTCACCCGGCGGCGTGATTATTATTTTCTTGGTGGTCCGCGTTTGCAGCGACCTGAAGCCGCAAAACCTTCTAGTCAGCCGGGACGGCAAGCTCAAGCTGGCGGACTTCGGCCTCGCTCGCGCGTTCTGCCCTCCCATCCGGCCCCTGACTCACGAGGTGGGTTTCGTCGGGAGTTTAGTTCGAGATGCCACGACATAACACGTTATTGTCATGGTCCTTTCGTCTGGAGAGGGGCGGGGGGGGGGGCGCGGAAATGGGAGGGGAAGAGGGGGGGTACTCATGTCATGCATGGCCGTAGTCATATAACCATAGACCCTTGCATCCCTACAATGCCGGGACGGGCGCGCGTCGGGTGCTTTCACCGACCAGGCAGACATTGCTTGCACCAAGCGCGAAGCGCCGTGAGGTGTTCGGCGAGTCGTATGAAGAGGGGGGGGGGGGCGCATCCTACATAAGAACCGCTTGCGTATGAAGGGGGAGCTGCATCCTCCTACTTGAGAACCGCTTGTGAGGCGGACTTTTTCTTGCGTATCTGGATGACAGCGTCGAAAAGGGTTGGATTCGAAGCGCTACGCTGACTTGGCGTCAAAATATGAGACAAGGAGACGTAGCGTCGAGGAGGGTTGGAGGGGAAGCGCAGTAGCAGAAGACGCATCTTTGCACCGCGCCTGCCTGTTTGCTGCGCTCTGCTCCTGCTGCTGGCCTGTTGCTCTGTCAACAGTAGACTGGCACCGCTTGGCCAACCCCCAGGTGGTGTTGATTGGTTGTGGTGCTGGAGGTTACCTGCCACGCGTATTGATCTCATCACACTGCCCTGCTTTCCGCGATGCCCCCCCCCCCCCTGCCTGTGTTGCCCTCCGAAATCAGCTCTCCAGGAAACCCAAACCCGCCAGCGCCCCTCTTTTCTCTGTAGTAATTTATTGTTTTTATCGCGCTTCCGCAACGCCTGCCACGGTGTTTACTGCAGGTCGTCACGCTATGGTACCGCGCGCCGGAGATTCTGCTTGGAACTCAGACGTACGCTCCGCCGGTTGACTTGTGGGCGGTCGGCACGATTCTGGTAGAGATGGTGACGAAGAGGCCCCTCTTTCCCGGAGACTCGGAAATCGACGAAATTTACAAGATTTTCCAGTGAGTTCTGTGGGCGGTGTGTGTGCATGTGCATGTGAATGTTGCGGGTGTTTTTGCTTCTTCTTTTTTTCGTTTTGCTTTGTTCCGTTTTCGTTTTCGTTTTTCTTTTTTTGGCCGGTGTTTTTCTAGTATTTTCGTCTTGTGGGTGAAGTTGACGTTATCCCTCTCTCTATCTCTCTCTGCAGTAGATTGCCATTTGACTGCTGTTGACGTTATAGCTCGGTTGCTTCATGCACGCCTCATGAACGCAACGCAGGCTGCGAACATTCACCATGCCGTGCTCAGCATGTTTCTTGCAGTACGCTGGCGTCTTGTTGTCGAAATTAAAGTTGGGTCGTGTCGTGCAAGAGTCATGAGAGCAACGCCTTTTGTAGACGTTCACCATCCCGTCCTCAGCGTGTTACATGCAGTACGTCGGCGTCTTGCCCTCGAAATTGAAGTTCGGTCGCTTTGTGCAAGAATCATGTAAACAGTGCATGCTACAGACGTCTACCATTCCGTCTTCAGCATGTTTCCTGCAGTACAAGCTGAAGAAACACGACTGCCAGAGCATCGAACACAAACGGAAATATGGCCCAACCAACACAAGCAAACCCCGCCGTTTCGTCCAGCGCACGGCATTCCAACGCTTAAGTCATACTGCTAAAACGCCAAGACCTTGAACGCCC
>MEHQ01001825.1:0-11327 GCA_008828725.1 Saccharina japonica | reverse complement strand
CACCCAACATGTGCTACAGCAACACATCAGTACGCCGAACTGTGCCAGAGGGTGGACATCTAGATACATATGATATAACGGTACGTACAGCACAAATCTCAGATATATAACTGAACGAAGCGAGTGACGACCACAACATACCAGCTATAGGAAAGTGAGAGTCGTCATCACGTACGTACGTGCACGTACCTCCGTTTGAACACAACACACATGAAATTGTAGCTATTCATATGCATATATATATATCGCCATATATCGCCATGAAGGAGCAGCAGTACGTGCAGATACTAGATGAACATCTAGGTACATACCACGAAGCAGGCTTTGTACGGTTAATTCATACGCTGCCTGTAGCGGTTTCGTTAATAATGCAGTAGTGCCCCGAGAAAAGGGACAAAACCGCACGAAACCGCGCTTTTGAACGGTATATTCATACGGTGCGCCCTGGAGAAACAGCGGTTTTGAACGGTTTTCCCTACGGGGATTGGAACCGCACCGTAGCAAAAACCGTTCAACCAGGAACCGCACCAGACCGCACCGTAGGATGTATTACAGTACCGAACCGCACCGTAGGATTCACTTAATCTAAAAACCGCACCGAACGGCACCGTAGGATTCCCGATTTCTGAAAACCGCACCGAACCGCACCGTAGGATGCATGAAAAAAACGAACCGCACCGTTGCATTACGATTTCGGAAAACCGCAGCGAACTGCACCGTCGGATTCCTGATTTCGGAAAACCGCACCGAACCGCACCAGGATTTTCGAAAACAAAAACCGCACCGCGCACGGACGGTTTACCGTCAAGACCCCTGCTAATAAATATAGACGTGTTCAGTATAAACCCATAGAGATATAAGGATGGTGCAGAAATAAACCATTGAAAGAGTGACGACTACAACATCTCAGACATAAGCACCACGCCATACTTACGTTTGGAAATGAAAACTACAAAATAACTAGAGCCATCTATAAATGGACATCTAGGTACACGGTACATACAGCACAGATCTCAGATGTATACCTGAAGGAAGCGAGTGACGACCACAACATACCAGCTATAGCAAAGTGAGAGACGTCATCACGTGCACGTACCTCCGTTTGAACACAAGACACTTGAAATTGTAGCTATTCATATATATACATATATATATATCGCCATGAAGGCGCAGCAGTACGTGCAGTACTAGATGGACATCTAGGTACATACAACGGAGCAGCAGTAGTATGGTGTGACAAACAACAGATCGACAGCAACTACATACAGCAACAGCAACAAACAAAAACGACCCACCGACGCACCCACACACACACCCACTCACCCACCCATTCACCCACCCACACACCCAACATGTGCTACAGCAACACATCAGTACGCCGAACTGTGCCAGAGGGTGGACATCTAGATACATATGATATAACGGTACGTACAGCACAAATCTCAAGATATATAACTGAAGGAAGCGAGTGACGACCACAACATACCAGCTATAGGAAAGTGAGAGTCGTCATCACGTACGTACGTGCACGTACCTCCGTCTGAACACAACACACATGAAATTGTAGCTATTCATATGCGTATATACTAAGTGTACGTGTTCTTTAGGATTCTCTGATGGCTCTAGCACTTTTGTGACCACGGGCCGTGATCTTGCTAGATCAGACTATGTGTGTGTGTGTTCTTCACATCAAACCTTCCTTTCTACCCGTCGACATCCAGCACACCCAGTGTCCGTGCCAATTCTTCATCCTAAAAAGGTACCAGTTCTGTGGTCACAAAACTACGACACAGAGATACTACACTCAGTGCAGTAAGCAGAGCAGACAATGCAACGCCATATACGACAGGCAAGACTCACCCTGCTAGCAATCCAGGTGCATGCAAGGGAAAAAAAGAGAAAAAAGAAAAAAGCGAAAAGAAAAAATAATAAAAAGTAAATATACTGAAGCAAATCAACAATCAAGCAACCAAATAAAAAGCATGACAAAAAAAGAAAGAAAGTGTCGTGCTTCTCCCAGAGGAGATGCGACCTCCAATAAGAACCAAATGAAATGAAAAAAATTGAAATGGACCGAAACAGCGCCAACAGAGCAAGAACGACAGGAAAGGACAGCCAGCCGGAGCACACCAAAGGCCAGCTGAGGCAGGTTTGTGCCCGTAGTACAGGCAGGTTCTACCAGCTAGTCGGTCTGGCACCTACTCTGTTTGCCGTCTCTTTCCTGCTTTCGTCCGTCCTGGTTTCCCTATGACCCCCCCCACCCTCCGTCTCCCTTCCCTTGGGCGCCACCCATACAACGGGTACGTGGCACTTCCAACTCAATTCCGTTTCGTTCTCGTGTAACACACGAGAGTCCCGGAAAGAGAACGGGGAATGACAAAAACAAAATGAATACGTACGTAGCTAAGCCACCAAAGAAAGTCCTAGGAAAAATACGGAAGGCGGAGAAACAAAGGCAAAAGCGATCACGGTAACATAAATAAGTGAAACAAAGTAAACGAAGCAAATACTAAAGGGATTAGCAACTGAAACGAGTTTAATGTGAAGATAACAACAAGAACATATATATCGCCATGAAGGAGCAGCAGTACGTGCAGATACTAGATGAACATCTAGGTACATACCACGGAGCAGGCTTTGTACGGTTAATTCATACGCTGCCTGTAGCGGTTTCGTTAATGCTGTAGTGCCCCGAGAAAAGGGACAAACCGCACGAAACCGCGCTTTTGAACGGTATAATCATACGGTGCGCCCTGGAGAAACAGCGGTTTTGAACGGTTTTCCTAAGGGGATTGAAACCGCACCGTAGCAAAAACCATTCAACGAGGAACCGCACCAGACCGCACCGTAGGATATATCACAGCACCGAACCGCATCGTAGGATTTACTAAATCTAAAAACCACACCGATCGGCACCGTAGGATTACCGATTTATGAAAACCGCACCGAACCGCACCGTAGGATGCATGAAAAAAACGAAACGCACCGTTTCATTTACGATTTCTTAAAACCGCACCGAACCGCACCGTAGGATGCATGAAAAAAATGAACAGCACCGTTGCATTTACGATTTCGGAAAACCGCAGCGAACCGCACCGTCGGATTCCTGATTTCTGAAAACCGCACCGAACCTCACCGTAGGATGCATGAAAAAACAGATCCGCACCGTAGGATTTACAATATCGGATAACCGCACCGAATCGCACCGTAATATTTCCGCTTTTTGAAAAACGCACCGAACCGGACTGTAGGATTTTCGAAAACAAAATCCGCACCGCGCACGGACGGTTGACCGTAAAGAACCCTGCTAATAAGTATAGACATGTTCAGTATAAACCCATGGAGATATAAGGATGGTGAAGAAATAAACCATTAAAAGAGTGGTGTCTACAACATCTCAGACATACGAACCACGCCAAACTTCCGTTTGGAAAGAAAAACTACAAAATTAGAGCCATCTATTGATGGACATCTAGGTAGAGTCGCCTTTACCGCAATTCTGAATTATTATAAAGGATACAGTATAGAAATCGGGGACTTGGTTGTGGCCCGCGTGTGGTTCCAGTATTATGATACCGAAAAATGAGAAAAACGCCGAAAACACTACTTTAGACCCTAACCCTAACCCTAACCCTAACCCTAACCCCAACCCCGTCCCTGCCCCGACCCTTATGAGCTTTGTCTCGAAAAAATCAGGCGATTGTTTTTTTTTTTGAAAAATTGGTCGACCACACTAAAAGGTATATAATAAAATATTCCCCGATTTCCATACTTTATCCTATATAATAATTTAGTGGTGCGGTAAAGGCTACTGTCTAGGTACGTACACGGTACGTACAACACAGATCTTAGATATATACCTGAAGGAAGCGAGTGACGACCACAACATACCAGCTATAGGAAAGTGAGAGTCGTCATCACGTGCACGTACCTCCGTTTGAACACAACACACTTGAAATTGTAGCTATTCATATATATACATATAAATATATCGCCATGAAGGTGCAGGAGTACGTGCAGTACTACTGTACAGGTAGATGGACATCTAGGTACATACAACGGAGCAGTAGTATGGTGTGACAAACAACAGATCGACAACAACTATACAGACATACAGCAACAGCAACGACAACAAAAACCACCCACCGACGCACCCACACACACACCCACTCACCCACCCATTCACCCACCCACACACCCAACATGTGCTACAGCAACACATCAGTACGCTGAACTGCGCCAGAGGGGGGTCGGGTGGCGCGCGGTAGAGCCGGTCTCTCGCGGGGCATACCGAAACCGGCATTCCCAAACGACATCACCACGACCACCACCACCGAAGCCTACTATACAAGAACGGGTGGAATGAGGAGCGTGATAGACGCCTTCAAGTGGTCAAACTCCTATCTGCATTAAGCTACTGCGTTGGCGGTTCCTCTCTTTTTGCTGTGTTCCTCCAATAATCAATCGTGATTGATTGGATCGTTTTTTTTTAAGCGATTTGTGTCAGCACAGAAACCTTTTTTTTAGTGACCGGCAAGTAGTTGATGGGTGTGCGTGGTGGGTGAGGGAGTTACTGGGTGGGTTGGTTGGTCCCTGGGCTGGTAGTCCCACCATCGCCAACACCACCCACCAACAGTTCTTGTTAAGCGATGCGTGTCAGCGCAACAACCTTGTACAGTGGGTATTAAGTGGATCGCTGGGCTGTGTGTGTTGATGCATTATTATATGGAAACGACGAAAACTGGCAGGGCATCATGTATGTATGTGTACTACTACAATGCTGTGTACTGGGCAGATCAAATACGTACGTAGGTGCAAGTATAATGATAAAAATAAAAATGGTACAATGGTTCCAAGATCAAGTTATCGTAAAAAAATGAAACTAAATTATAGAAGAAAAAAAAATGTTTGCAAAAACCGTACAGGTATCAGCAGCAGCAGCAGCAGAAAATAAATGGGATGGACAAAACAAAAAAAAAATACTGCTGCTGCTGCTTTACGAGTACGTACCAGGAATATGAGCCCAGCGGTGGTTTGGTGTGACTTATCACCTATACCATGTATCGAGGAGGCTGGGAGCACCAATTATACGACCAAGCTTAGCCATCTTAAAACCACGTTCACCAGCCACCACAAGCAACAAGCTTCTCGTGCTCCTGTTGCTCGGCTGGTGGCGGTGCACCGTGGTGTTTGTGGTGTTCGTGGTGGTGGTGATGGTTGCTGGTACTACTACTGTCGTTTTTCCGTGTTGCTGCTGGTGGTACCTGCGTTCCCGAGAAAGGAGAGCACAACAAGGCAAGCCACACCATCACACCACCACACCACATGCTGCCACCACACCAACACCACCAAGACAGAGCTATTGCACGACTGCGTATCTTCCCTATAGCTACTAGGTGGTAGTGGCGGTGCGGGTGGTGATGGTGTTTGGTGGTGGTGGTGGTGGTGGTTGTTGCAAATCTGTGTGTGTGTGTGATGATACTCTTCCTCTGCTACTGCCGCAACATCCCAGTGACAATTGCCACTGGTAAGAGTTAGCTAGGGCAGTCATTATACGGCCTAGCTCTGCGATCTCGGCACCGCTTTCGACACGAGCAGCACAGGACGGTCGGCACAAATAGCGGGCCTCTATCAATATTAAGGATTCTTTAAAAAAAAACACGCTGTGGCAGCTTTCAGAACTGTTTTTTGTCCGTTTGTGTCCGCTCGCGACCAGGGGGGTACACCCCCACGGGCAGATACCCAACCCATTAGGAAGAGCATCTATTGATGCGAGAAGAGCGCTAGCCATGATAAGGATTACGAGTAGCGTCCCTAGCTGAGCACAAATGCTACTGGTTGGTGTGCCAAGTATGCACTGATGTACTGTTATGATACTGAACATAGTACGCGTTATACATAAAACCGATACAAAAGATCAATAAAAAGAACCTCAGCTTGATTAGCCCACCTCGCTGAGCAAACTGCAGTACACAGCAGCAGTGCACTGCTGTACGAGGCAGGTACTCACCAGGTCTTGCTTCGCATCGAGCCACCTGAACATCGCCTATCCACCTCGTCGTCCCTCCCCGATGCCCCAGTGAGAGTTCCTGACTGAGGGCCGGGCGAGTGTTTGTTTGTACGCGACCGCTTCTTCAGTCCGTATATACAGCAGCACAGCTCTATCTATGGTGTTACTTGTTGGTGTGCCAAGTATCATCTGCATCACTACCACTAACTCGTACCTGAGGTCTGTGCCGTTGCTCGCCGTTGTCCTCTCTCACCCTGGCACCCCTAGCTCAAGCACCATGCTCGTAGACGAATACACAGGAGCGGAGGAATTCGCGCAAAAATAGGCCGCCACATCCTCGTTTCCTCCCTGTTTGGCGAATTCTTCCCATTTGAGCCACACGCAACGCCGGAAGATGAGCCTTGGCGGAGAAGGCCTGTCTCTGTCTCGGCTACCTCCGCTCGCGACCCCACCGCCGAACGCAACGCCCCGCCGATTCTTCGAGATTTGGGCAGCGTCAAGCTTGAAGGGTGAATCGCGAGCTTCACAAAACATCTTGAAAAATCTCCACGCAAAAACGCGTTAAAAATTTCAACGCAGAAAACGTCAAAAACGCGTTGAACATTTCAACGCAAAAACGTCTTGAAAATTTCAACGGGAAAATCATTTCTGGCTAGGACAACTCCGAATAAGCTAACGCCCATGGAGAATATATTGCTGCTGTAACAAGAGTACTTGAGAGTTGAAAATATATATATGTGTTAGTATCGCAATCGAATGAGTATCATTCGCGTTGCTTGTCTCCATGGTCGACTATTTGTATTCACTGAAATGCAGGGAAAGGGTACCGGCATGGTATGAATGTACGCTTGCGCGAGCAAAAATATTTTTAACGGAAAGGAACAGTTAATACTACGACTATCATACTGCTGCACGTAGAGCATGCCGATTGCGCGGCTCCCACCCGGCATCATGAGTGAGCCGAGCAAAATCAAACAAATCAGGCAGCATTGCAGTAACACCCGGCACGGTGGATCGACCCAGATAAACAACGGAGAGGGAAATAGAACGTCGTTAAACCTGGTCGTGGTCGGCGAGCTTCCCAGTATCGCTTACATCTTGCGGTTCACGCAAGAACATCCATGCCTACGTATAGGTACAAAACCTTGGATATATGCAAGAGGAAGGCCCCCAGACGCCACAGCACCCCCCCAAAGTGACCACGGGCCCGAAGAGACTTGGGCCAACATGGCAAAATAAAAGGAACAGACAAAATATCAACGGCAAATATAATTCCAAAAACAATCACTCAAATGTACTAAACGCAACTTGAAAGCATGCAGCAACAGCTATACTCGATCGTGAAATCTTGTCATCCATGTATTACCCCCACAACACAAACTAATGCTCCCATCTTACAAAACAGATACAACATCCAGAGTATAAAAATGTAAGACAAAAGTGGACACGACGCCGAACGAGGGCTCAAGAAACCACGAAGTCGAGGGAGGAGGTTCCGTAGATGGTTGCAGCCAAAAGTAGCGGAGACGACCGTCGTACGATAAGGGTCTATGAAGCAGTGGCCGCATGAACTTGTAGACCAGATTAGGGGGTTCTGAAAAGGCACAGGGCGGTACGGAAGATGAAGAGGGGAACAAAACGGCAAATCATAGGGGGGAAAAGTCACATATGTGCTTGGAAAACGTTACGAGCATGAAGTAAGAGTACCAGTAGACGAAAACAACCCAACAACCAGCAAGCATCGGGCAAGCAGCAGAGGCATGGCAGTGGTCCCACATCGGTCCGCCGTTGACCCTAAGTAAACTTGTCGCTGCAAAGTTGTGACTCTGTTACATTCCGTGAAGTTGTGTTTTCGTACTGCGCGTCAAAATAGTATGCAGTGGCTGCATGCAGTACAGGACACCAAATCATATACAGGAAATCGGATCCAGGCTGCATTTCCCATCTTAACAGGGGTGCTTTCTACACTAATTTCAAGAGGTCCACGATTTCGTGCAAGGACCGACGTGAAAATGCCAAGAGATTCATGGTGCAAAATTGTCGACTTTGTGGAGGAAAAGCCTCCCCCGTGTGGCAGTTGTTGCCCTCTTCACTTTGCGTACAAAGTAAACAATGGTATGCACCTTGCATGAAAACCGTACGAAACAGCGGCTTTGTACGGTTAGTTCGTACGCTGCCTGTAGCGGTTTCGTTAGTGCAGTAGTGCCCCGAGAAAAGGGACAAAAACCACACGAAACCGCGGTTTTGAACGGTATATTCATACGGTTAGCCATGGAGAAACAGCGGTTTTGAACGTTTTTCCCTGCGGGGATTGGAAGCGCACCGCAGCAAAAACCGCTCAACAAGGAACCGCACCAGACCGCACCTTAGGATGTATCACAGCACCGAACCGCCCCGTAGGATTCACTAAATCTAAAAACCGCACCGAACGGCACCGTAGGATATCCGAGTTCTGAAAACCGCACCGAACCCCAACGTAGGATGCATAAAAAAACCGAACCGCACGGTTTAATTTACGATTTCTCAAAACCGCACCGAATAGCACCGTAGCATGCATGGAAAAAACGAACCGCACCGTTGCATTTACGATTTCGGAAAACCGCAGCGAACCGCGCCGTCGGATTCTTGATTTCTGAAAACCGCACCGAACCGCACCGTAGGATGCATGAAAAAACAGATCCGCCCCGAAGGATTTACAATATCATATAACCTCAATGAACCGCACCGTGATATTTCCGCTTTTTGAAAACCGCACCGAGCCGGACTGTAGGATTTTCGGGAAAAAAAAAACGCACCGCTCACGTACGGTTAACCGTAAAGAACCCTGCTAATAAGTATATACGTGTTCAGTATAAACCCATGGAGATATATGGATGGTGCAGAAATAAACCATTAAAAGAGTGACGACCACAACATCTCAGACATAAGCACCACGCCATACTTCTGTTTGGAGAGAACAACTACCAAATTAGAGCCATCTATAGATGGAAATCTAGGTACGTACAGGTACAGCACATATCGCAGATATATACCTGAAGGAAGCGAGTGACGACTAGAGCATACCAGCTATAGGAAAGTGAGAGTCGTCAAAAATAATCGGCACGGACATTGGGTGTGCTGGATGTCGACGGGTAAAAAGGAAGGTTTAATGTGAAGAACACACACACGTGCACGTATCTCCGTTTGAACACAACACACTTGAAATTGTAGCTATTTATACAAGAACGGTGGAATGAGGAGCGTGACAGACGCCTTCAAGTGGTCAAACTCCTAACTGCATTAAGCTACTGCGTTCGCGGTTCTTCTCTTTTTGCTGTGTTCCTACAATAATCAATCGTGATTGATTGGATCGTAGCACCCGACTACAATCATGCCAGCAGCAGAGCAGTAGCTTCGTCTCCGTGGATCCTGAGCCCTGGCGCTTGCCTGCAGCAGCACGAATAGCCTCTACTTCCTCTAGGCCATCACGTTTTCCTTCAAAAACCAAACAAGAGCATCGCAGCAGCAGAAGCAGCAGCAGCAGCAGCAGTCAGGCTCAATGCCACCTCCCTATCCGAAATGTTAACCCTTATAGGACTGGAGTCCCGTTTTGGGGACAAATCACTTATAATTAGAGTGGTTTGTCCCCAAAACGGGACTGCAGATCTAAAAGGGTTAAGATGGTTTTGGAAATCATATTATTAAAAGTTCATTTTCTTCCAACAACTTTATTCAACCATTTTACGCACCTGGGTACGTGGGTCTTCAGAGTGATATACGACCATCCACCTATATACTGTTGTATGTATGCACAGCAGTATCAACATACCACTCTGACCCTAAATATAAGCAACATTCAATTTCATGTTAATATGCAAACGATCCTTATCTTCCGGGTACCTGGTATGTACGTATCATACGACTCATGTATTTTTCCTGTAAGACGACTGCTGTCATTGAGTTTCCACTTTTCAAGTTTTACTTCATTCCCTGCGGAAACCTCCACCTCTTGGTACCGCCATCACTTCTCGATTTACTCTTTTATCTTCACTCTCCAACTTTTATGGAGGGCGGGGCCACCGATAGGTGGCCCTGTCCGATCGTTGTATACATGATAATTTTGTTTTTATTTTTTTACGATAACTTGATCTTGGAACCATTGTACCATTTTTCTTTTTATTATTATACCTGCACCTACGTACGTATTTGACCTGCCCAGTACACAGCATTGTAGTAGTACACATACACACATGATGCCCTGCCAGTTTTCGTCGTTTCTATATAATAATGCACCAACACACACAGCCCAGCGATCCACTTAATAACCACTGTACAAGGTTGTTGCGCTGACACGCATCGCTTAACAAGAAATGTTGGTGGGTGGTGTTGGCGATGGTGGGACTACCAGCCCAGGGACCAACCAACCCACCCAGTAACTCTCTCACCCACCACGCACACCCATCAACTACTTGCCGGTCACTAAAACAAAGGTTTCTGTGCTGACACAAATCGCTTAAAAAAAAAATAGCACCGTAGCATGCATGGAAAAAACGAACCGCACCGTTGCATTTACGATTTCGGAAAACCGCAGCGAACCGCGCCGTCGGATTCTTGATTTCTGAAAACCGCACCGAACCGCACCGTAGGATGCATGAAAAAACAGATCCGCCCCGAAGGATTTACAATATCATATAACCTCAATGAACCGCACCGTGATATTTCCGCTTTTTGAAAACCGCACCGAGCCGGACTGTAGGATTTTCGGGAAAAAAAAAACGCACCGCTCACGTACGGTTAACCGTAAAGAACCCTGCTAATAAGTATATACGTGTTCAGTATAAACCCATGGAGATATATGGATGGTGCAGAAATAAACCATTAAAAGAGTGACGACCACAACATCTCAGACATAAGCACCACGCCATACTTCTGTTTGGAGAGAACAACTACCAAATTAGAGCCATCTATAGATGGAAATCTAGGTACGTACAGGTACAGCACATATCGCAGATATATACCTGAAGGAAGCGAGTGACGACTAGAGCATACCAGCTATAGGAAAGTGAGAGTCGTCAAAAATAATCGGCACGGACATTGGGTGTGCTGGATGTCGACGGGTAAAAAGGAAGGTTTAATGTGAAGAACACACACACGTGCACGTATCTCCGTTTGAACACAACACACTTGAAATTGTAGCTATTTATACAAGAACGGTGGAATGAGGAGCGTGACAGACGCCTTCAAGTGGTCAAACTCCTAACTGCATTAAGCTACTGCGTTCGCGGTTCTTCTCTTTTTGCTGTGTTCCTACAATAATCAATCGTGATTGATTGGATCG
>MEHQ01000078.1:302346-520566 GCA_008828725.1 Saccharina japonica | reverse complement strand
CAGCAGCAGCCACCGCCATGCGTTCCCACCCTCTCCCACAAGACAGCAGTGGCGCCCCATCCGGCGCTCCCGCTCTGGGCAGCGAGCCTCTGGGTGACGACGCCGACCCCGGTGGCCGTACCGTCGGAGGAGGCATTTTTCCACTTGGGGGGGGCGGGGACGCTCAGGTTTCATCCCCGGGGGGGGGTGCTCAAGACCCATCCCCTGACCAAGAGGCCGAGACCGCACAGGAGAAGCGCGCGAAGATAGCGGCGAGCTACGCGCGGCTCGGACTGGGCGCTTGATTTCGTCCCTCCCGCCCTCGCTGGCTACTGCTGCTGTTGGGCTGATCTTATAACCCCTACGTAAGCGTGTGTGGGTGTGTGCGCTTTACCTACCCAGATGGGTATTCGCAGCGTAAGGAAATAAGGGAAATTCCGCGCAACGCTGGCCTCAAAGTTGTCGCCCGAAATTTCCGAGAGCCATGTACGTATATCATAGCCACAAACGATGGTCCGAGTTTCCGGCAACTGGGCGCATTCACCTTTCCTAAATCCCGGGAACTGGCAAAACGCAGTTATCTCGAAATTCAGGAAAACGGCCTCAAAACTGCGCCGGAGTTTCCCCGAGACCTGGCCATGTCGTCTCCCTCGAGGGTGAAAACAAAGTTATGTCTTTTATTTAGTATGGGTTTTTTATTAAAAAAAAATGGCGTTGTATCGTAGGCTAATGTACGAAACGGGGGGAAGGGGTATTCGTCTCGTACACAGCAGGGAGCAGGTGTTCACCTTGTGAATTCCGGCGGCCTGGCCGAAAACAGAGTGCCTTTGCTTTCGGGACCTGGCCCCGTATACTTTTGCGACCTCCAGCAAGTGGTCACACAATTGCCCCGTCTTTGGGAGACCCGCTGGGAACATTTTTACCTTTGATATTGTGGATAATCGCCCCCACGTAATTGCCTAAAATTCGGGCAATAACCGGCCACATTTGTCCGAAATTCCGGAAAATGGCCGCTCATCTTGGCTCATCACGTATTTTGCCTGGAATTCCGGCAACTGGTTCCCACTATTTGTCCAGAAAATAGTCGTACGTAGACTATATATATGTACCAGGTACAACAACAAAAACCTTTGCAGATGAACGTTCTCGGGATCGTTCTGGAAATCGTTGGCGCAAGCGTGCGAAGCGTAGGAACGTGCTTTTCTGCCGGCGTTCTCGAGGGAAAACAACACATTTGTTGGTTTCGTTTGTCTTGGTTTTCGTCTTGTTCGGGAAAGATTTCTGGGTGATCAACGTTGAAGCTACTGCAGTCCAATAGGCTGTTGTAGTCCAATAGCTTATGGGTGATCAACGTCGAAGCTGTACTGCAAATCAATAGGATATTGTAGTCCAGTAGTTTTTGAGTGATCAACGTTGAAGCTATTGTAGTCCAATAGGCTATTGTAGTCCAATAGGCTATTGTAGTCCAATAGCTCACGGGTGGTCAACGTTGAAGCTATATTGTAGTCCAATAGCTTATGGGTGATCAACGTTGAAGCTACTGCTGTAGTCCAATAGGCTATGAGTGACCAGCGTTGAAGCTACACTGTAATCCAATAGGTTAATATAGTCCAATAGCCTTATGGGTGATCAACGTTGAAGCTACAATAGGTTATTGCAGTCCAATAGGCTACTGTACTGTAGTCCAATAGGTATCCTTGTTTGGTGACCCTTAGTCTTCTTGGTTCGGGTAATATTTCTAGGTAATCAACGCTGAAGCTCTTCCATGCTAAGTACGAGGTATATACTATGATAGACATTGCCGAATGGCAAACGCAATGGTTTTTTCCCCCGTATGTTTTTTGTCGAGGCTTGACGTATAGTGGGGGGAGGGGGAGGGGAACGAGGAAGACATATTATATATATCATATCTTATTATTAGCTCTTAATTTACTTTCGAGATACGCATAAATCGTGGGGAGTTGGTTGCTATAATATCGGCATTATCTTGGTGGCACCTTTTAGTTGCGGGGCGAGCGGTGGGGGTGTAATTCACACCCATGCATGGCCGTAGTCGTGTGATGACCATAGACCCTCGCATCCCTAACTTGCCGGGACGGAGCATGTCGTGTTTTCACCGACCAGGCAGGCATTGCTAGCACCAAGCGCGAAGCGCCCGTGAGGTGTTGGGCGAGTCGCATGAAGGGTGAGCTGCATCCCCTACTTAAGAAACGCTTGTGAGGTGGACTTGCATATGGATGACATCGTCAAGACTTACAAAACATTATGTTACACGAGGGGCGTACTCATCTGTTGCTTGCCGTACTAATTTGACCATTGACCACGCATCCCTTTCGAGACGGAGCGGGGAGGGTATTGGTGCCCTTTAAGCCATGTACCCCCCTACGTTTACATACCATATTTGGTTATGATTACTTTGTGTGTATTACTAGGTATTACTACCCCCCCCCCGTGACATTAGCTACAGCGTAGCAGTAATATTTAGATAACAAACGTTGCTTATGTTTCGGGACATAGTAGAATAAACAGAGGTATTTTTTTTCGTTCGCGGTTAACTGGGGGTACTGTGTATGTCATACTTCCGGGGATAGGGGTTCGGGCGGTCCTGTTCAAGCGGGTCGACATGCGTTTTCGTAGTCAGGGTGGGGGGAGGGCGTACTCATTAGCCGCATGCCATGCATGGCTGTAGTCGTATTACCATAGACTCTCGCATCCCTACAATGCCGAGACGGGGGATACATTAGTGGGCGGGCGGGTGGGTGAGTGATTGGGGAGGGTGGGTGGGTGGGTGGGTAGTTAGGGCGTGGGGAGGGGTGTACTTCATATTCATGCATGGCCGTAGTCGTATGACTATAGACCCTCGCATCCCTACAATGCCGAGACTGGGCATGCCGGGTTTTCACCGACCAGTCAGACATTGCTAGCACCAAGCGCGAAGCGAAACGTGAGGTGCTTGGGGGGGGGGGGGAGGGGGCGCTCACGGATTCTTGTCTCATGGCGTTATGGCTACTCCAGGTGTGGGTACCTTTACCAAGGTTGGCACGGTGGTAGGGCGTAACGACAGCCGGTGCATAAGTAGTAGTAGATCAGTGTACGTATATCGAGGGTAGTGATGTGAGCCGTACAAAAAGGTGGCCGCTTGAACTCAAGGTAGAACTAACGATATCTGGATCAACGCGCGCGTGGTTATATACTAGTGCCTAGTCCGAAAAAAAGGGGACCTAAAGACCAGTGTATTGTTCATCGACCAATCATAACACGACTGATTGGTGAATGAACGCTTCCTTCCCGAATGCGTTTGTACCCCCCCCCCCCGAGCAGGGAAGGGATGCGTGGTCAATGGTCAAATGACTAAGGCAAGCAACAAATGAGTACGCCCCCCCCCTCCTTCCCCTTAAGAGATAGATGGTGGCCACAGGCGGCGAAACAGGAAGGGGATAGGATTAGAGAAAGTTGTCTTTGTATTCTATGGAAAAAAGCGTCTTTGTATTATAGAGCGCCCAAATGTTGGAGGTGTCTCTATTAGGAGTAGGAACGGTGCTCTGTCTCGAAAGGGACACATGGTCAATGGACAAATGACTAAAGCAAGCAACAAATGAGTACCCCCCCCCCCCCCTCTATGGTCACACGACTACGGCCATGCATGAAAATAAAATACACCCCCGTTGTTACTGCTGTTTTATCAAAAAAAAAATTTAGGCGGCAGCACGTTTTTTGTTTTGTGCAAGCTATTTCGGGGGGGGGCATAGTAATCAGGACTCATCACGTACACTAAAACCTATATATTCTAGTATTTTTACTATACCATATTTGGTCCTGATTACTAGGGTCCCCCGTAGCAGGGTCGGTTTTTCACAATTTTACCTCGGGCCGTTGACTAGCGCTGGAACTGATGAAAATCCAACGGATATTTTAGAATATTGAGCTACTACTGCTGTAGCAGGGATTTGCTCAAAATTGGAACTCCAACGGGCATATCTATATATCATGGGTGCGTTCTTGAACAGGGATCGCTCGAAACTGTGGAAACACGAAGAGGCATGTTTTCGGCGGAGTGCAAAACGCAAAACGCAAAAAAAAACGTATTTGTTTTTGCATTTTGCGTTTTGCGCCAGGGATCGTTTCGGAAGGCCCATGCGCAATGGCGTGCGCAGAAAAGGATGCAAAAACATCCTATCCCTCTCTGCGCATCCCAATCCTCATGGGCCCTGTGGACACAATCCTCAATTCGACGAGACTCCAGTGGGTTTATGTCAAAACAGCTCAGCAAAATCTCCCGGCTTGTTTGCTGTAGACGGAACACGGAACCCCCAAAAAGTAATTTGATCGGAGGGGATAACAGGAATCCGAGGTGTGTGGTAAGACTTTCGGAGCGGCGTTTTATATATTTTCAATTTTGGACGGGGTGAAACAAGGGCGCACAAAAAAAAAAAAAAAACACCACACACCTAGGAAGGTCAGAATGAAAAACAAACCGGATCGCCGTGATCACAGGACGAAATGAGCAAAAACCATTTTTTTTTCGTTTTTTGTTCCCTTTTTTAACTTGGTTTTAGAGACCCCCCCTATTTTTTTTTCGCTGGTCGGGGGCGGGGGGGGGGTAATTAAAAAAAAACTTTGACTTATTGTTTTCTGGGATCACAACGGTCCGGTTTCTTCCCTCCAATATGGGGGGGGGGGTGTGGTGTCGATAACTCTTTTTTTTGTGCGCCCTTGGGTGAAACCCACAAAAAGGCTTTTTTTATAGGAGCTGGTCATGGAAAGGCGCACGTGCTAATATACTTGTATATATATACTTCGAAGTATATTTGTAGGAAATTTCCCGGGGGTGGAGTGCTTTATGTCCAACGTTCTGATTTGAGGGGACCACAAGAAGGCGAAGCGTACTCTTATGAGATATTTGTTTCCAACGGTGTACGGGACGAAACCTCGAAAAGGCGTTTTGATTGGAGGGGACAGGACCACAAAAGAAGGCGCACGTGTACTCTATACCTAGGATGTATTGCGGGGTGGAGATATTTGTTTCCAACGGTGTACGGGACGAAACCTCGAAAAGGCGTTTCGATTGGAGGGGACAGGACCACAAAAGAAGGCGCACGTACTCTATACGTAGTATGTCTTTCGGGGTGAAGTTATTTGTTTTTCAACGGTGTACGGGACGAAACCCCGAAAAGGCGTTTTGATTGGTCGCAAGAATATGCACGTGCTATACGTATACTAAGTATGCAGGAAGTCTTCCTTACTTGGTGGATTTTTTATTTCCAACGTTGAGCGGGACGAAACCCCCAAAAGGCGTGTTGATTGGTTGGAGGGGATCACAAGAACGCGCACGTTACGCGTGCTACAAGCACACCTAGTGCCCGTGCCGATTCTTCATATTAAAAAGGTACTTCATACCAGTTCTGTGATGGTCACAAAACTACGACACAGAGATACATACATCGTACGAGCATCATCATCATCATCAGTCGTCATAGATAAAACAACAAAATGTTTTAGGTACAGTAGGTTGTTCGTGGCATGGGGGGGTATCATTAATTAATTTAGCGAATGAGGGAGAAGAATATGGAAGATTTTCGAAGGGTTGTTCATTTCCAACGTTGTACGGAATGAAAACCCCACAAGGCGTTTTGATTGGAGGGGGCCATAGAAAGGCGCACGTGCAATATGTGTAGGAAAGTAATCTGGAGTGGGGTGTATTATTTCCAACGTTGTACGGGACGAAACCCCCAACAGGCGTTATGGTCGCGGAGGAAACCACAAAAAAAAGGTGCACGTGTTGTATGTATACCAGGTAATATGTAGGAAGGCTTTTGGGCTGGATTGAACTGCTTCCAACGTTGCACCGAGGATGAAACCCCCGAAAGGCGGTACGGTTTGAGGGGTTCACAGGAAGGCACGCGCAGCTGATTGGCTGTAGAGGAAAAAGCATGTCGTCAATGATTTCCGATGCCCATGTTTTTGGTGGAAACCTCTACTGCTATCAGTGGGGTGTGGACTGGCTACGCCCCGCTCAATATTACGTATTTGGATGTGATGCAGCAATCACACGGTTTCGTCATGCACCCACCAAGAAATGGGAAGCCTGTTTTTTTGTTTTCTCCTTTAGAGATGTGACTGATGCAACGATCGACACATGCTATTAATAGAGGTGTTTCACCATGTTTTTACCTCATAAGGGTGGTCACTTATCACTTACGGAACTCTATACCTTCACCCAAAAAAAAAACTGATTTTGGAGGGAAGCAAAAGTGCTATATATGCTAGCATACCCGATGAACAAGCAATCCCATGGCATACTATTAGTAAGTATAAAACGAAAAACAGTGCAACACAAAAACGAAATTCCCATGATTTTGGGTTACTAAGGAGCACCGTCAGTCAGAAAAAAAAAACAGCCGAAATGTGCTCGTCGATCCGAAAAAACGAAACAAAAGCGACCATATTTTTTTGTCTGAACAATACAACAGCGGTAAAAACTCGTCTTGAAAAAAAAAAAAAAAAAAACACGCACACACAGGCTTTCTTTGTATTTGTGCACATAGGGTTCGAATACGAGGTAACAAAATCAGTTTTAAAATTCGCAAAATTGAGCGGGGCATCGCAGGAGGAATGCCACTCGTTTTCGTATATAACTATACTCGTTTCACGTGCATTGCAGCAGTGTGACGAGCTCTGTACTATTGGTAGGTTACCCAAAAAACAGATGTTGGAGGTAACTACAGTAAAAAGGCTACATATACAATGGAAATGTTGGAACACTATTTAGGGTTAACCCCTTCAGAACTGTAACCACTTTTTTGGGACAAAACTACTTGGAATTAGTGTGGTCTCATTTTTGGAGTAGTAAAAGGGTTAAGGAGCCTTCAATACTTTAGTAGGTCATTCAGAAAACGTTTAAGCCAAAAAAAGGTATACCTCTATCGTAACACGCGTCGCATATTAGGGCAACGCAACTGAAATCGATCGCCTCCTCGTAACAGCCGACTTTCATAGTTGAGAATTGCCTTTAGTTTCCGATGAGAATGAAAATCGATCTTAGTACTTTGTTATTGTTTAAGAGTTGTATTTCGCTCACGATCAAAATTTGACCTAAAAAATATGTTCCTCGATGATAGGTATCGATCCACGAAAAAAAAATTGAAATCGGCCTTGACAGGCTCGAAAAATCAAGGATTTAAGGGAATTTGCATTTATGCGCGAGGTCCCTCGCCCATAAATACAGATTTTCTGGGATCCTCGATATTTTGAGACTGCCGATGCTAGGGCTGTGAGTTGGCTGACTAATAGTTGCCAGCTAGTTATTAGCTGGCTAGTTTTTTAAGTTAGTTGCGGCGGTGCCAACTATCCAACTATTTTTGCTTTTTGGGTTTCCTTGCTTGTAGGAAGGCTTGTTTGGTACGGGGTGTGTATTTCTCGGCGTCCCCAAGCAGTACCACCACGCACAGAGAGAGCCCTTCCACAACTCGTGGCGCATCAACCCATCGCCATCGACGGTGCCGGTGCCGATGGCAGAGCCGAGGGTGCCGGCACCGCTGAGCCTGGCCTGTCGACGGACCATGGCGGTGATGGAGCGTCCGACGAAGAAGTGACTGTACCGAGCGCTCCTCCGAAAGCGAGTGCACGCGACAAGGTAGCGGTTCGCTACCGCGTACAGAAGGAGCGCCGGCTTTCCAAGCCCCCCAAACGGGGACAGGGATTAATACTTTGATGCGAGATGATTTGCGGGGTTCTCATGTTTGTAGTCCATCTGGCACAATATTTCCAATATATTCCCCGCACCAAGCTGCATGATTCTCAGGATGTGTTGAGCTGTGTTCGGAAATCTGGAGGCACCGTCAGGAAACTCAACACTGCGCGCAGCTTCTCACGATTTTGTTTAATATTTATTGTACCAAAAAACCTATAAACAAGCCCCTTGTTTGCCTGGGTGTAATACTTTTCACATCCAAATTCTGAGCACTGATTTGGGGAGCTATGACCATAGGCCGCCGGCCATTTTTTTCGCAATAAGAAAACAGCTTTTGAGGGAGATATGAGGGAAGCAATGTATATATTGAAGATCGTTTTCCCCTGGTTACTACTGTTTGACAAATCGTGCGATATACAAATAGAATACGGCAAACGATTGCTCTCGTCCACACCTCCAGACCGTTTCTTTTTCGTTTGCAGCAATACGAAATTGCGTGAGATATTATTAATAATCATTTTGCCCAAAATGACTGATTTTGGTCGATTTTGGCCTTTTGGAGATTTTTTTGTATGCATTGTTAGTAACTACTTGAATTTAGTGTGGATTTTTTTTTCTTTCTCGTTCTCAGCATCGATTCCTCTTGTCTTTGCGGTCACGAATATGGTTGTATCATACTCTAGCTACGTACACCTCTCATGCCTCTGTGCTCCCATCGGTTGTTGTGTTGTGTAGGGACGTTCTGCGTCGGTAGAATGCTCGGTGTGTGTAGGCCGATGAAACTGAGAGCCAAAAGTTACCGTAACTGTTGATCAAATCCTTGCTTCGCTAAAGTACTTTTTTTGCCGATTTTTCAAAAAAATACCTCAAGTCCTCTCTTCGGGAGAATGTAAAAGTAAGAAAACAAAACGCAAACACTCTACGTAGTTATGACTATAAACGGCATTGGAAATATTTTATGCCGGACGGACCATACGAGTATACAGTAAATGGTAGAACTCTGGTATTATGGTTCATGCGGTCAACTGTGATGGCGGGACTTTGTCCAAACGTGCTATTACTGTAATAATACAAGTATGTCTCTGTCATAAGTGTGTCAACTAGATGATGAGCACCTCTGGCTCGGGTGTTTGAGTGATGCTCGCCCTGAGCTGTGTGTCGATCCCAGTCTATTTTGTGTCTACCGTAGGTTCTATTTACTATTCCACCCCGTACGAGTAGACTATTTTTTTTTTTTTTTTTGTCCATCCCATTTATTATCTTCGCACTTCCGTCTTTCTCCCTCCCTAGTCGTAACTCGGATCCGGGGTCACAAAGTAGGCTCCTCTCCCTCCTCCCCCACTACGGTTCTTGCTTTGCATTTTTATCGCGAGAATATTTCAGCACTTTCTTCCCTCTCGTCAACTCTAGTCGAATTTTGCCTACCCACGCTATAATATGCGCTCTCGACAGTCGGTGTCATTTGAGACTAAAAACCTCCATGGAGAGAATCGAACCCTCGACAACCGCCCCAAAAGGCTTCGTGGCTACCAGTTAGACCACCGGGGCGACCGGCTTGATGTACCATATATTTCTGGTGCAACTCTTTAATATCCGACAAACTGAGACGAAGTTTAGAAATATACCTATTTCGTGATCAAAACCAGAGATAAACTTGGCCCATTTATCATGCTTTTTGTGTGTAAAATGAAGCCAAATAGCGTAATTTTTGGCTCCGGCGGCGCCTTCAGCGGGATCCTCCGGAGGCGCCTCCGGCGGGCCCTCCGGGGGCGCCTCCAGCGGGGCCCCCTCGGCCGGGGGGGGCTTTTTTGGCTCGCTTCGCTCGCCTGACTTTAGTCGACTAGTTGGCTGGCTAGCGCCAGCCAACTAATAACTAGGCGGGAACTCCAGCCAACTCACAGCCCTAGCCGATGCCGATTTCATTTTTTCTTTTTGTCATCGACGGGTGTCAAAACTGACAATAGTTTACAGTCAAAAAAATGACTGTAAGGGAAGTACATCTCTTACAATTTAAAAAACAATATTTTCGATTTTCATTCTCATCGGAAAGGCAATTCTCAATTAGGAAAATCGGCTGTTTTGTGTCTTTTGAGGACTGTCTGCACCAAAGCTCACCTTCATCGGGAACGACGATTTTTGAAGCAGCCATACGACCGTACACATTCTGTGTCAAAATGTCGGGGGAACCAAAAAAATGTTTTCAGGTTCCTTGGATATCTCGGCGAGAGATCGAGCCGGATTCTCGAGATGTTTGGACCTGGATATATACTGTATGTACACACCGTTGGAGCAAGAATCGACGGTCCATTTTTCAAGCCATAATTTCCTGCGGTTCACACGAGATATTAGGGGACCTTTTCAGGTCCTTTGTTCTTTTTTCGCTCTCGCCCAGATACGAGTAGTATGGACGAGGGGCGGTCAAGAGAACGTTTTCTTTATACGTGCCAAGGTCTGTTTTTGTCTTTTGTCATACTGGTTTTAGTGTAGGGGGCGGTCAACAGAACGATTACTTTCGACGCGTCAGGGGCTCTTTTAGCCTTGCTTAGACCTGGTACTGGTTTTAGTGGAGGGACGGCCAAGGGACGGGTCTTTTCAGACGCGTCAAAAAGGCCTCTATTTTGACGTCAACATACTAGTTTCAGTGTGGGGGCGGTCAAATGACTGATATTTTTAGACGCGTCAAGGCCTCTTTTGACGTTAATGTACTAGTTTCAGTGTACCGGCGGTCAAGGGACCGGTCTTTTTAGACGCGTCAAAAAGGCCTCTATTTTGACCTCAACAATACTAGTTTCAGTGTGGGGGCGGCCAAATGACTGATATTTTTAGACGCGTCTAGGTCTCTTTTGACGTTAATGTACTAGTTTCAGTGTAGCGGCGGTCAAGGGACCGGTCTTTTTAAACACGTCAAAAAGGCCTCTATTTTGACCTCAACATACTAGTCTCAGTGTGGGGGCGGTCAAATGACTGATATGTTAGACGCGTCAAGGCCTCTTCGACGCGAATGTACTACGAAGTAGTTTCAGTGTGGAGGCGGCCAAGAGACTCGCCATGTTAGACGCGTCACGGCCTCTTTTGGTCGTAATGTACTAGTTTTAGTGTAGGGGCGGTCAAGAGACCCGTCCTTTACGTCATGTCAAGGTCTATTTTGGCCTTGATATACTGGTTTTAGTGTAGCAAGCGGTCAGGCCAAAGGGGTCAAACCTCGGTCTCCTACCATCCGTGTTATTACCCAACCACCACGACAAAAACGCAATCGCGTCCCATGGCATGGCGGCTTCAAGTCCCACCTTGCCCATCGACCTCCTCTCCCCCTCTCAACCTTCCCATCCCCTCCCCAAGAGGGAGCCTTTATAGCTTCTTCTACCCCTTTTGGCCAGCTTCTCCAACACCGTTTCGTTTTTTTTTTTTAATGGGTCACCGATGACAAAGAGGCGCTACTCAATAACCACCACCTAGTTGGCGGCACTCTTGCCCTTGACGGGCAGCCGTCAAGGACAGCCGTCAAGGACAGCCGTCAAGGACATACGTCAAGGACAGCCGTCGAGAAAGGCCCCATACTATAACCAGTATATTAAGCCTAAAGAGGGCCTTGGGGGCGGGGGGATTATCAAGAAGACCGTCAACTGGCTGTCAAGGACATCCTTGACGGACAGCGGTCAAGGAATCTCTACAATATACCCAGTATATTACGCCTAAAGAAGGACCTTAGACCGCCAAAACAACTATGAGGCAGATCGTCAACGGACCTATTTATTTGGAACCCAGCACAAGACACAAAACACAAAACAAAAAAACTCGAGAAAAAAAAAAGGTCATCGCCGTCCTTTGCGACTCCAACTCCCCTTCCCCATCGATCTCTTCTCCCTCTCCACCTTCCCATCCCCCTCCCAAGAAGGAGCCTTCAGCTTCTCCCCCTTAGAAATCTTCTCCAGTATCAGATCCCCCTCCGTCATCCTCGCCTTGCGGTCCCCCTTCCCCTTCGCCCCCTTCGCCACGCCTCCCTGAGGCTGCCGATCGTCCTTCCTGGCCCACGAGGCCGTCTGCCACTCGTACTCCTCGTCGCTGACAGGCGCGGCGGGTTCGGGTTGCCTCCTAGATGAGTTCTTCCCCGCACCCCGCCCAGGGGCTACCGCCTTCCTAACTCCGCTTCTGTCCCAAGCACCGGTCTTATTCCACTCGTCTTCTTCGTCGTCTAGTACGTCACGGGGGTGGGTTTCCGGTCGGTATTGTTGGGATGCACGCGAGGATGTCCGAGCCGCCCCCCCGGGTCCGGAGCCGGCGCGGTTCCGGCTGTCGCCTCGGGTGGGCGAGGGCGCGAGCTTTCGGGGGCTCTTGAGGGTCTTGGTGGTGAGGTTCTTGAGCTTGTCGACCTCCCACTGCGTTGGTGGTGGACAGTGGTGTACACATATACAGCAAGGGTGGGGGGAAGGGGGGGGGGGGGGGGGGGGGTACTTCATTTTCATGCTTGGCCGTAGTCGTATGACCATATAGGCCCTGGGGGGGGTATGATAGCGGTTAAGAAACTATGGGCGTCAGCTGGAGGTGGGCTATTTACCTCAAGTCGACGAACTCAGAGTGTTTTGGCCGCTCCCTTTCCAGACAAATGGCCACGGTTAGTGGGTACCAGGCACCTGCTGCTATTTACTATAGACTGCGAAATGAGTACGTACATGTACCAGGTATGCTGATGTGCGTATGGATATTCGTTTTGTGAGCTAATATGAAGTGTAACGTTAGGTTCATACCGGTTTACACGAAGTATACGCGAGTCACTAGTCAGGGCATCAGATAACCCAGGCTATGTATGTATATATACGGTCGGTGATGTCATCGAGGCAAGCATGAAACGCCAACTAGCATGGAACGCCAAGTATCCTACGTACAAGTAGCCTGAAACGCCAAATAGCCGATTGATTATTCTGCAGACACAACGGCAACGATTTCCATACATACGTATCACTCGATGATCTAGATATTTCAGGTAAGATAGATTCCTGGTCTGTATGATCCGTATGATCTGCATGGTCTGTATGATCTGTATCATCTGTATGATCTGTATGATCTAGCTCATGTTGCCGGTTGGGAGGCATGCAATCTGCATGATCTAGCTCATGTTTCCTGGAATTAGGTCCGGTTTGTGACGAGTTGCTATTGATACGCTTACAGCAGCACTAATAGTGCTGCTACGAATTGTTTAGGCACTTATTTGGTCTATTTATCGTGTGCTTGTTTCTACAACATAAACATTCGCTGGCGTTACACCACTTCCACAATGCAGGGTCTCGTACCATACAAAGATCCTGCCCCAACATATCCTAACGGCAATATCCCAACGGCAAGATATCAGGATCCAAATTATCAACCGTAGATTCGTGACCCCTATCAACCATTGCGCGCACGGTTCCACACGGACACATTTTACTGCATCAGAAAAATCCTACAACCTCTCGGGGCTTTTCTCTCACCTGCTCGAGAGACCGCCACTCCCCCGGCCGCAAGTCCTTCAATCTGATTGGTCCGTGAGATATGCGCGTGATGGACCGGACGTCGTGGCCAATCCCCTCAAACATGCGGCGGATCTGGCGGTTCTTGCCCTCGCGAATGATGATGTCAACGGTTGTCACCAACGACCGCCTGTCAAAGTCCACCACCTCCACGATGCAGGGTCTCGTGCTGAGAAAGGAGGCATATCGGAGAGGGGGGCGGGGGGGGCGGGGGGGGTACTTCATTTTCATGCATGGCCGTAGTTGTAGTCGTATGACCATAGACCCTCGCATCCCTACAATGCTGGGGGGGGGTACTCATTCGTTGTTTGCCTTAGTCATTTGACCATAGACTACGCATCCCTTTCGAGACGGAGCGGGGGGGGTACTCATTTGTTGCTTGCCTTAGTCGTTTGACTATTGACCACGCATCCCTTTCGAGATGGTGGGGGGGCGGGGGGTACTCATGTCATGCATGCCCGTAGTCGTATGACAATCGAGGCAATCATTATGGTGATTGTCATGTTCTCACATCTAATAACAAAAAAAAGCGTCTCGACTGAAGAAAAGCGAAACAATAGATGTACCGCAGTACCCGTACGCAAGGGGGACGGTAAAAACGAGCTGTGGTATACCATCCCGTGTGTACTCGTACCACTTTTTTTCTTATCTTTTTTCCCATCCCATTCATTATCTTCGCCCTTCTTTTCTCTCTCCCTCTGTAGCCGTAACTCAGATCTGGGGTCACTGAGTAGGCTCTTCTCCCCCCCCCCCTCCCCACTGCACGGTACGTATTATACGTAAATATCCTGCACGACATATAACAGATGAGTGCTGACGTATGACACGAGCTTTAAGGGGAAGCTGGGACGAGATGGGCGATGGTGTGCATGTATGATCATTATTGCTTGAGCTCGTACCTCTCGTACCTTCTCTTGCATTCAGGTCGAGCCTTGGATCCGGCTTTTGTTTTCGTATAAGTCCTGGTAGCGTCTTAGACAAGAGGTCCAATGAGCTGTAGGATCAAGTGCACCACTCGTTACCCTGATGCTTCAAGACTGTATCACTCAACCCGGGCCACCCTTCTGCCACGAATACAGGTATGAACCAGTTTATGGTATGTCATTTCGTCGTAAAATAAGAAGAGCAGCATTTGTCATGAGGATGCACGTACGAACTACACCCACCGCATGTGCACCAAGTGATGTCATCGAGGCAAGCATGAAACGCCAACTAGCATGGAACGCCAAGTATCCTACGTACAAGTAGCCTGAAACGCCAAATAGCCGATTGATTATTCTGCAGACACAACGGCAACGATTTCCATACATACGTATCACTCGATGATCTAGATATTTCAGGTAAGATAGATTCCTGGTCTGTATGATCCGTATGATCTGCATGGTCTGTATGATCTGTATCATCTGTATGATCTGTATGATCTAGCTCATGTTGCCGGTTGGGAGGCATGCAATCTGCATGATCTAGCTCATGTTTCCTGGAATTAGGTCCGGTTTGTGACGAGTTGCTATTGATACGCTTACAGCAGCACTAATAGTGCTGCTACGAATTGTTTAGGCACTTATTTGGTCTATTTATCGTGTGCTTGTTTCTACAACATAAACATTCGCTGGCGTTACACCACTTCCACAATGCAGGGTCTCGTACCATACAAAGATCCTGCCCCAACATATCCTAACGGCAATATCCCAACGGCAAGATATCAGGATCCAAATTATCAACCGTAGATTCGTGACCCCTATCAACCATTGCGCGCACGGTTCCACACGGACACATTTTACTGCATCAGAAAAATCCTACAACCTCTCGGGGCTTTTCTCTCACCTGCTCGAGAGACCGCCACTCCCCCGGCCGCAAGTCCTTCAATCTGATTGGTCCGTGAGATATGCGCGTGATGGACCGGACGTCGTGGCCAATCCCCTCAAACATGCGGCGGATCTGGCGGTTCTTGCCCTCGCGAATGATGATGTCAACGGTTGTCACCAACGACCGCCTGTCAAAGTCCACCACCTCCACGATGCAGGGTCTCGTGCTGAGAAAGGAGGCATATCGGAGAGGGGGGCGGGGGGGGCGGGGGGTGTACTTCATTTTCATGCATGGCCGTAGTTGTAGTCGTATGACCATAGACCCTCGCATCCCTACAATGCTGGGGGGGGGTACTCATTCGTTGTTTGCCTTAGTCATTTGACCATAGACTACGCATCCCTTTCGAGACGGAGCGGGGGGGGTACTCATTTGTTGCTTGCCTTAGTCGTTTGACTATTGACCACGCATCCCTTTCGAGATGGTGGGGGGGCGGGGGGTACTCATGTCATGCATGCCCGTAGTCGTATGACAATCGAGGCAATCATTATGGTGATTGTCATGTTCTCACATCTAATAACAAAAAAAAGCGTCTCGACTGAAGAAAAGCGAAACAATAGATGTACCGCAGTACCCGTACGCAAGGGGGACGGTAAAAACGAGCTGTGGTATACCATCCCGTGTGTACTCGTACCACTTTTTTTCTTATCTTTTTTCCCATCCCATTCATTATCTTCGCCCTTCTTTTCTCTCTCCCTCTGTAGCCGTAACTCAGATCTGGGGTCACTGAGTAGGCTCTTCTCCCCCCCCCCCTCCCCACTACGGTACGTGCCTTGCATTTTTATCGCGAGAAGGTTTCAGCGCTTTCTTCCCTCGTCAACTCTCGTCGAATTCCGCCTGCCCACGCTAAGAAGGCGCTCTCAGCAATTGGTTCCTTTGTATTGTTGCAAAAAAAGGAAAAATCTCACCACGGTGGGATTTGAACTCGGGTACCAATGCTATCAATAGTAGTATTTGAAGCTGACCACTAGACTTGCACCCAACTAATACCACTAGACTTGCAACCAAAGAATACCACTAGACTTGCAACCAAATAATACCACTAGACTTGCAACCAACTAACACCAGAAGGAACGTAGTATCCACGGTATAAATGTATGTACACCCGAAAAGGCCACCACCAACAGCTCACGGATTCGGGTCGCCGTCCAAGAGCATGCCCTGCGTCAGGGTGTTCCACTCCTCCGGGTTGGGGTAGCCAGACGTGATGGAGACGCGGTAGGTCTTTTCGTGCCCATACGAAGGGTGAGTCAGCGGGTTGATCTAACACGGAGGCGAGGGCGGAGAGGGGTGGAGGGGTGGAGGGGGGGGGGGGGTACTTCATTTCATGCATGGCCGTGGTCGTATGACCATAGACCCTCGCATCCCTACAATGCCGCGACGGAGCACGTAGGGTTTTCACCGACCAGGGAGACATTGATTGCTAGCACAAAGAGCGAAGCGAAACGTGAGGTGTTCGGCGAGTCGCATGAAGGGTGAGCTGCATCCTACTAAGAACCGCTTGTGAGGCGGACTTGCATATGGATGACAGCTTCAATGAGTGGGGAGGGGTAGTAGTTTGTTGCTTGCCTTAGTCGTTCGACCATAGACAACGCATCCCTTTCGAGGCGGAGCACCGTTCCTACTCCTAGTAGAGACACCTCCAACAGTTAGGCGCTCATTGCGATGTTTCCATATTTTACGCGTGTAGAAACATTTTGCTAAATCCTATCCCCTTCCTGCTTCCCCGCCTGTGACCACCATCTATATCTCTTAAGATAGCGATCGTTTTCTCGCTACTACCCAGTGTACCGAACCTCCTCCATGCGAGGGGGCGAACGAATGAACATCGCAACACAAGGAGGTATACACGAATCATAGGTCGTGCGGACAATTAGGTTTTTTTTTTTTTTCAATTTCTCCGGCGGATTGGTGAAAGAAAACCTTAAGCTATCCAAACTTCCACTTTGTCAAATACGTGTCGTGTGTCAAACCTGCCCTCTTTGGCATACTCGTACCTCGTTCAGGGGGCCAGTCACCGGAACGCCAGAGAAGAAAACAAAAATGCCGTACGCCTTTACACCGGGGTGTACGAGAGTGCCATGCGTCAAGTACTACGCAGCTTGCAAAACTGAAATCTCGAACAACTCCGTCATAAACCTCAGCTCGACATTTCGTAGTGCTGGTATTTTGTAGCATAGGAACAATTAAGTTGTGAACAAAAACAATACGAACCTTCAATCAAGCCTGTGATAGTTCGTCGTATGCAGGAGTCTACAGTTATAGTACCAATCTCGATCAAAACCACAGCTGATTAAAAAAAAGTGTCTCTCCCAAACAAACCAATAAATAATAATGTGCTGCCGGTATTTGTACCGATGTTTACTCATTTACTGCCAGGTATTTGCTATCCCCTTGATTAGCTTAGTGGATTTTAGGTACTTACAAAGAGATTTTTCCAACAACTGGGATAAGGATGTCAAACACCGCACACAGCAAGTATCGTTTGCCATGAGCAGAATGAAGCCCACAGCTACGATCTCCATCAAAACCGCAGCTGACACCACAGATCTACCAGCACATACCTATATCAAGAGCAATTCTAAAAAATGCACACGTACAACATACCGGTATAGGTCAGCTATAGATAGATCATATATATGATCTACAGATCATCTAGATCATCTAAAAATATATCATTTAGATCATCTATAGATCATCTAGATCATCTATATTCTTCTCCCTCTTTCGCGAAAATAATAAATGATACTCCCCCATTCCACGAACAATCTTTATATCCTCATACCCGGTATCAGGTATGTTATATCATCTATAAATCATCTACAGTAGTAGATCCTAAACTGCCGTTGAGACATGTCGTGCATGATCTGTCTACTGTACTACAGATGCCACCCAGGAAGCATGTGCCAGATCATTCAGACGCCACGGGCTTCCACCCCGGCACATGAGCTCGCTCATATCGTACACACCAGGAATCTACCTACTAACATATACCTGAAACATATAATACGGAGGGTCATAGTAAATAGGACCAAATATTGTTGGTAAAAATAGGTGAATATATAGGTTTTAGTGTGTGCCGCAGGTCCTATTCACTATGGTGTCCTGTGGTCCGGTAATAGTGTACTAGACTAAGAGGGAATCGATTGCGTCCGTCCGAGATGTGAAGTACTGATTAAAAAATTGTTAAAGCACAAAAAACACAAAAAAAAAAAAAAAAAAAAAAGAAACGCACCCAAGAATTCTCGTTCGTCATGAGCAGAAGCCCGCAGCTATCTCGGTCCAACCTGCCTACGGGCACGAGCCTCATCTCCTTCCCCCTCGGCACGGCGCTGACCGCGGTCGGCCTTCCCAGCTCGTCGGACACCGTACAGATCACCCCCTTCGGCTTGTTCAGCGCCACCCACTTTATTTCCGAGCTGGGTCGCATAAACACCCGGTTCCCGTCAACGTGTACCTGGTCTCTCCTGGGGTCCACCTATCAAGGAAGGAGAGTGAAACGCCACAAGCAGGGGAGGCGGGAAGGGGGGGGGGGCGGGGGCGCTGGCCTCCATATATTTGTTGCTTTCCTTTAAGGATTTTGACCATTGGACCAACGGATCCCTTTCGAGAGGGGGGGGGGGGGGTACTCGTTATCTGTTGGTTGCCATTTAGGCATTTGACCATTGACCGATCGCACGCCTTTCGAAATGGAGCACCGTTACTACTTCTATTGGAGACACCTCTCAACAGTTGGGCGCTCATTACGTTGTTTCTATATATTATTCATTCACATTTGTTTTTGCTAATCTTATCCCTTTCCTGTTTCGCCGGGGAGGGGGTGTACTCATTAGCCGCATGTCATGCATGGCAGTAGTAGTGTGATCATGGACCCTCGCATCCCTACAGTGCTGCGACGGAGCACGTCGGGCTTCCATCGACCAGGCAGACATTTATCGTACATGCCAAGCTAGAAAGCGCCGTGAGGTGTTGGGCGAATCGCACGTAGGGTGAGAGGTGCATCTTACTAAGAAGCGCCTGTGAAGCGGGCTTCCTAGCCTATGAGGGGGGGGACGCAGCAACCCCGTACTTTTAGGGAATCATAAAAATCCTACCTCAAGAGTGCAAAACCCTAACCCCCCGACTGAATGCCGCTTTGGACGCAAACTTAAGGACCGGTTGATCTTCAAATTAATCATGAAACGGTCCCTATATATTCGGCCAGCGTGGTGAACAGAGTACGCTGGAACGGTTTATTTACGAAAGCAACGCAACTCACGCGCGAACCCTACAAATCAATATGAGAGCGAGGTGTGTTCTAACCCCGGACCAGAAACGCCTGCGAAAATTATCGGGATGAAGCTTCGAGTATATACTGAGGATTTTGTGTGCATGACCAACCAGAATCGGCGAAGCTGGGCTTGGGGTAGCCCCCCCCCCCAAAAAATAAAACGCAAAAAATAAGTACGCCGACACCTTGACTTCAAAGGTCCTTCATCCTCTTCCCTCTCTATATATACGCAGTACGCCCGTCACATCAAGAACTTTCGTCCAAAGGCTATACCTGGTAGGAGTTTAGAGTAGCCCCCCCCCAAAAAATACGATAAATTAAATACCTGCCAAAATGCTTCATGAGGACGTACACAACCCGTAGGGAGCGAAAACTGAATTAATATTTTTCTACACACGCAGCTTGCAAAGATGAGACATTTCCACGAAATCCTCCATCTCGAAAAAAAACAAAACATCTTATTTAGGTGGCTTCTTAAAAATTGTGTGCAAACATGCAAACAAGCGCGTGCCCACCCACCCACCCACCCACCCACCAACCCACCCACCAACCCACCCACCCACCTTGACCCCAAGCTCCTTGACCATCTTCCCGTTAACCCGAACGCGTCCGTCCACTATCATCTGCTCGCACTGCCGTCTCGAGTCCAACCCCGCGTGGCTCAAGAACTTCTGGAGGCGTTCTTCCCCGGTAAGCGCGAAGGCGTCTGGCGGGGGGCCGCCGCGACCGCGTCCCCTCCCCCTCCCCCCGCCTCTCCCACCGCCTCCTCCTCCTCCACGTCGACCGCCTGGGCTTGGCATCACCATCCTCAGGGTTTCCACTCTTGAAGCTTTTTTTTTCATTCGCGGGGGGGTGCGGGAAACGGGGGATGGGAGAGACGGGAGGCATGTCAAGCAAACATTATCTACAGCCTCAGATTGTGTCCCCCTCATACGTTCGGGATGTACACCCTGCGTGAGGACATATGAAACCCGTAAGTACGCGCGATCGAAGTATCCCACTCAGCTAGCAAATATGAGTTTCGACGACATCCTCGATATCACAGCTGTTGTTTTAAAATGTGTATATACAGTATAGTAGTGATAGGTGGCCCCCTTTTAAGGTACGTTGCGGTAAGGAAAAACGGTAAATACGGGACCTCAAGTTTCTGCCCCACCATTATCGCCCAACTCCCGGCTCTTATTAAGGGGCCGGTACCAGATCTGATATAAGGGACCTCCAATATCGAATCCACTGCGATAGTGCCGCTACATATAATACATACTCGTATCATACGTACTGCTGCACTGATCTAGGAGAAGAAAAGCTCTGCTGTGAGATGGCAATTTTGGAATGTTTCCCCCGAACCATTGTCGAAACTCATATTTGCAAGCTTAAGCTTGGTGTGACAATTCGACGACTAGATATATGTACTCGTAGGAGACCGCAGTTTGACGCCCTTGACTGACCGCCCCTACACTAAAAATAGTATGTTAAGGCCAGAAGACGCCGTGACGCGTACTAGAAAGCCGGTATACAATACATAAACCCATCCAATGAGTCGAACTCACAGCTGACGTAGCTGTATTTTTATAAATAAAGTACGAGTACAACCATGTTCCTGGTAGAGCATGTGTGGTGTCAAGTAGGCAAGAGCAGAGCATGAGAGATGGGAGGGATGTGCGTGCGTGTGTGTGCACGCGAGTGATGTCTTCACACGAAACCGTTCTTGTTGCGTACCCAACGACAGCGACGCACATGTCCGAACAAACTGATTATGCGTCATACCAAACACAGTAGTACAGTACAGGACATCTAATAAGAAACAGAAACAATCTGGTCCAGGCTGGATTTCTTATTTGAGAGAGAGTGCTTTCTACACTGATTTCAATATAACGACTCCCAAATTTCTTATTTTCCTCTAAATATCAGCCTCGCTTTCTTATTAGCCTATTTCTTATAAGGTGTCCTGTACGAGTACTGTAGAGAGATTCAACTTATGTGGTACAGACGGTACTACTGTTAATATTGGAAAAGTAGTCATATCAGTGATACTCATTAGCCCGGACACAAAAGGTACCCCCCCCCTCCAAGCAGTACGGGCCGATGTTTTGGGAAAACATAACCCTCTAGACTATGATATTGGGATCTACCTCGTACAGGAATCGAACTGCTGTTTGTGTGTCTTCTTGTGTGTTTTCTTCACACTAAGTCCGTTTTTTTTCACAAATCGACATGCCGCACACCCAGTCAGTGCACGTGCTGATCCTTCATCTCCTAGAGAGATTCTCGTGGAAGCTCCGTGGAAGGAAAAAACTACGTACGACACAGAGGTGCTCCTCGTACATCGTACATAGACAATGAAATAATACCATGCCATCGTACTGGATACGACAAGCACACAACATACACACGTCTTACACATATATCTGGTAAAGCGTACCAGGTGTATACCACCGTAAGGCTTTTCTCAGCCAGCATGGGAAAAGGAAAAGGAAAAGTTGATCATTGGCTTGCCTCGGATGCGGCAAATTTTAGATGCTACGGGACAGCTCACGCGGGGACTTTAATAACGCGGGCGAAGCCCGCGCAATACTCATGAAACTCCTGTTCTGGCAGGTTCAGGAGATAGCTCTTTTATGAGAATCCTCGGTAGACATCGATCGACAAATCCAACGACCCCGTCATGAGCTCTGAACGGATCACGCTGGTTAATGGCTCCGACCCATCCTAGTCTTACAGTGCTCATACCTTGGTCGGTGATACGTGGCGTGGGCCGGTCAGGCGTCTGGTAAAAAAACATTCGGCCGCTGGTGTGTAGAAAACAGACGATGAAAAATCTTGATCACTCGCGGTTGCGCAAGAAAAATACCGTTTTTCATGTTTGACATCGATCGACAAACACAGCGACTGCGTCATCAAATTTGAAGGGATCGCGCTGTTTAGAGGCTCCGACCCACCCTAGTATTACAGTGCTCCCCTCTCGGTGGATGGTATGTGGCGGGCGCCGGCCAGGCGTCTGATAAAAATGATTTTGGCAGCCAATGTGTTGGAAAAAGACGAAAAAACTCTCGATTCCTCTCCGATGGCCAAAACCAGAACTTTTTGAAGGTTCAGACGAAGACCATAGGACGCGGCAGGCAAGCTCTCGCCTCCTAGACTACGGGTCGCAATGATACCTTCGAGATCGTTATGTAGATTCACTGGTCATGCCCGGTACGAAGTGGGTTAATCGTGGGATGGGTATTTGTCGAGATCGAAGGTCAATCGTCGCATGGCTGTCGCGTGAGTGATGCGGTGTTTGCGTGCTGTGGGCTTCTTGTGTGCGGCGTGATTTCGCGTGGCTCCCGTTAATAAAGCGATTTGATTGGCAGATGGCTGTCGTGGCTCCCGTTAATAAAGCGATATGATTGGTAGATGGCTGGCGTTTTCTGTCCCGTCTGATTATAGACTTGCCGTATATATCAGCTGGACAAACTTTGCTTTTACTTTATGGTATATAGATGCAGCGAAGCAGTTTTACACTCCAAATAATTGATTGAAACGACCGTAAACAAGTGCTGTCTTACCAACCGGCCTCTTGCTTACCAATCTGGCCCTAAATATAAGCACCGTTTTTTCATTAATATGTAATGCAAAGGGTCCTTATAATGCGGCACAACGTCATTTGTCGGTCACTGCTGTGACGCTGTGACACGAAGCCATGAAAGAACGACCGATGCACCGCTGCATTGTCGACGGCCTTTCCCCATTTCGAGGAAGAGCACCTGGCAGGTACGTATACCTATACCTATACCCGTGTGTCAGCTATAGCTGCGTAGAAGCCGAACGTGAAAGACTAGAAGTGGGCAGACTAGCGCCGGAAACCCCAGGAGCTGTGATTGGAGGTCGATTTACGTAGCATCAATGCCTACGATCATGCACGCCGAGGAGTGCACAGCAGCAGTACAGCAGTACAGCAGCAGTACGAGCGTATCAGCAACATCTGTCATGTTTCGAGGGTCCGTACGAGCTCTTTTGTCATGTTTTGAGGCTTCAACGCTATTAATAGTACACGATACAGCAGTAACACGTTGCACTATGACACTATGACCGACACAGCAGCAGCAGCAGCAGCAGGGGCAGCAACTCCAATAGGCGGCATGCCGAGTGACCGAGTGAGGACACCACCTAAAACAGGAGGAAGCATTCACAACAGGCTGATACGCTGACAAGCTGACAGGCCCTTCCTTACCTCCATGGCGGGCACTCGTGCGAGACGGTGCTAGGCTTGAGCGGCTGGCGACGATCCTTGGTCTACCAACACCGACAAAGCGAGACGCTGTGGGGACCACAAGGCACTGCGCTGACCCCAGCAGCCACGACGCCACGAGCAGAGCCCCTGCGCCCGTGCGTTGTAATCGTATGAACGAGTAGTCACGTGAGACTGACATGGTGCGGCCACGAGGGAGGTGATGTAGGGAGTCGGTGGGGGTGACGAAAATGGGAGGTATAGTTCCTGCTTGGCGTGTCGATAGCGGGCGTCAACTATGCGGTGGAATAAACGATTTTTATGTTACGGTTCGGATGGATCCTTGAGAAAAAACGCGAAACGGACAAAAGATCCGCTGTCCGACTTCGACTCTTCGACGACCACATCTATCTCCAATCCTGCACACAGCAGGCATCGCGCACAGCAGGCACGCAGCAACCACACCGACTCAGCAGTCATCCAGCAGAAACTGCGGCACCATAGCAAACAGTCGAGTGTCGTTGCAGTGAGGACTCGTTTTCAGTTGTGTGTGTGCCTTCATGCTGGTTGCTGCTTTATTATGGCTGGTCGGTCGACTTTGAGCAGTCAGGCCTCGAGCACCGATTTCTCGTCCTCAAGAGTGGCCTCAAACGGGAATGGTGGCGTAGTCTCCTCGGTGATATGGCTCACCATCGCGACAGGCCTGTGCTTTCCATGGCTGCTCGAGAAGCCTTCGGCCAGCAAGGCCGGGGACAGCCCGAAAGCAGTAGCGTGGTTCCTCATGCTGGCCCTTGACCTCATGATCGGGACCATGAGTGTTTTCTCGCTTTGGTTTCAAAAGAGCACTTTGAGCATCATGCTGCTCATTTGGGGATCCTGCGCTATTCTCGGCACATTCTTGCTGGGCAGCTTTGCGATGCTTCCGGCGGTGGCTACCATGTGAGAGGCACCTACCTAACCTGTGTTGGGCTACCATACAGCAATAGCAGTACAGGACACTACAGTCAGTCAGTGGGAAAATGAATACTCGTAGGAAAGGGAGGCTGATATTTAAAGGAAAACATAGGGAATTGGGGAGCCGTTGTACAGCGTACTGAGAGTTTACTCTGTGATGTATGAATGAATATAGATCACTCTTGATCCCACACAAGAAATCCAGCCTTGGCTACGTACGTGCAGGCAGATTGGTTTCCTGTGTATGACCTACTCCTCGTAGACATCATGCGCGAGTACTGCACAGACGATGGAACATCGACAACAGCTATTCACCTCGTGGCTGTTGCTATCAACTACGGCCTCTGCTTGTATTAACAGCACGGTCTGGGAGGCAGACAAGATGCGCCGGTGTATAATGATACCAAACCAGCGTGGTTTTCCCAAACGACCTTTCAGATGCCAGTGATACTCAAATCCCCCTGAAAACGTCACTTGTCAGTTGTACGTACCAGGAAAGTATCGTGTAAACGAGCATACCCTGGATTATTACCGGTACTCCATCGTACCTGGTACGAGCCATACACAAAAGTAACTACGACGTACTGTAGTTATGTACTCGTACTTCGTACGAGTGAAGACATATTATGGTAATACTCGTATATTACTGGGGTTCATATATTAATATTACGGAGGACCATATCGTACATAGGGCCAACTTTTGTTGGTAAAAATAGGTAAATTTAGAGCTTTTTGGGTATACCGTAGGTCCTATTTACTAGTATTACTACTATAGTATTTACTAGTATTTACTAGTATTTACTAGTATTTACTAGTATTTACTAGTATTTACTAGTATTTACTAGTGTTTACTAGTGTTTACTACAGTAGTATTTACTAGTATTTACTAGTATTTACTAGTATTTACTAGTATTTACTAGTATTTACTAGTATTTACTAGTATTTACTAGTATTTACTAGTATTTACTATGCTCCACCGTAATAGTAGTATTAGTAATCAGAGCTCACGATTGACCCAAAAACAATGACTACTGCTGTACGAGCTGGTTCAACTTGAACGACCCGATCCTTTGTCAGCCACGAATACCGCTTGCAGTATCTACTCGAATTGTCACATATGTTGTATCATACTGACCGCCATGGACAGTGGAAGAGGGTGACATACGTATCATAGCCAGTTTTTTTAGTCCTGACCAACCACGGGCCTTGAAAAAGGCCAGATAAAGTCAGGCGTTTCCGCAGGAAATAACTTTGTTTTTTAATCTGCACGAGCCGGTTCCAGGTACTTCAAGGGGTGTCTTAACCCCTTAAGAACTGGTCCCACGAATTTGGGGACATATTACTTAGAATTAGTGTGGGATTTTTTTTTGTCAGTTCTGAATGGGTTAACGAAATTCGAACAGATATTCGAAGATCTGACTGCGTAGGGCCAATACCAAGTCATAGTTAACGTCCGAAGCTGATGGTATACTGAAACTAAGTAATTACCAGGCAACTGCAAAATACGCGTGTTTCCGCACCAAAGCCCACATGTTCACGTTGTTTAGAGAGATAGCTCCTGAAATTTCGCACACGTGCTCTTCGAGTCCCTGCCGAAGCCTTGACGAACGATATTTGTGTTTAGCGGTGTTTTTTTGTTTTTTTGGTTTCGTCAGGAATTTGGCGTTCCTTAAGGCCCAAAAATCCATATATCCAAAACAAAAACAAATATCTGACAAACAAAACAAGAAAAAAAAACACCGTCCGTTAATCGGTCGGAAGGGGTTCATAGAACATGTGTGCAGAAATTCAGGACTTATCTCCCACAAACGGCCTGAACTTCCGATTCTGATTAAATTTGGGGGATTCCCCTTGAACTAGCTTGTACAAGTCTACGTATGTATGCACCTTTACCTTTGCGACTATTTTCGGGTCTGGTTTCTCTCTTTCTCACAGTCTGGGACCACATTTTTTTTTATCTCTCTAGGATAAATAATCAAGACAGACACTAGATGTACTGTATTCGGGTAGAAAGAACGGTTTAATGTGAAGACAACACACACAACACACACTGCTGTACGTAGTCTGAGTCCTCAGGTGGGGTGAACCTCCCTCGGTCATGAAAACAATACGCACCGCACTGTAGTGGCCTACCGCACTGTACTGGCCTACCGCACTGTAGTGGTCTACCACACTGTAGTGGCCTACCACACTGCTGTAATGGTTTATCATAACCGGTCACCCCGGTGGTCTAACAGGTAGCCATGAAGCCAGTTAGGTTGGAAGTCGAGGGTTCGAGTCTTCGTATGGAGATTTGTATTCTCAAATGACACCAACTGTCGAGAGCGCATATTAATTATAGCATGGGTAAGCACAATTCGACGAGAGTTGACGAGGGAAGAAAGTGCTGAAATCTTCTCGCGATAAAAATGCAAGGCAAGAACCGTAGTGGGGGGGGGGGGAGAAGAGCCCACTTTGTGGCCCCGGATCTGAGTTACGACTAGGAAGGAGAGAGAAAGGAAGGGCGAAGATAATAAATGGGATGGAAAAAAAAAAAAAAAAAAACGGCTTACCGCACTGTAGTGACCTACCGCACTAACTATAGTGGCCTGCCATACTATTGGTTGTTTGATTTTTGATTTGCTTTATAATGTTCATTTTATTCTTGTTTTCTCTTTTTTTTCTCTTGTCATGCATCTGGATTGCTAGCAGGGTAGGTCTTGCCTGCCGTATATGGCATTGCATTGTCTGCTCTGCTTACTGCACTGCAGCGTAATATCTCTGTGTAGTAGTTTTGTGACCACAGAACTGGTACGTTTTTAGGATGAAGAATCGGCACGGACACTGGGTGTGCTGGATGTCGACGGGTAGAAAGGAAGGTTTCATGTGAAGAACACACACACTATAGTGATCTACCGCACTGGCGTGACCTACCGCACTGTAGTGGCCTGCCGCAATGTAGTGATCTACCGCACTGTAGTGACCTACCGCACTGTAGTCGCCGACCGCACTGTCGTGGCCTACCATACTACAGTGGCCTACCGCACTGTCGTGACCTACCGCATTGTAGTGGTCTACCGCACTGTAGTGGACTACCGCACTGTAGAGGTATACCGCACTGTAGTGGCCTACCGCACTGCTGTGGTATACCGCACTGTAGTGGAAGGGCATTGCTCTGAGGGTAAGACCTATCACGAGTTGACCTGGACCGGCGTATAGGTAAGGAAACACCCCAAACAAACGAGTTGTTTTGATCATTGTTATCCAAGAGTCAAGCTGGGAAACACACGTGAACAATGAACAAAGCGAAAAAAAACTGTTACCGGTGCATTGGTAGTTCCTCGTCAATAGTTCCGCGCAATGCCGTAACCTTCTGGAGACATTTTGTTTTGTTATTTTCCACGTTGGTTGGCGACGTCTTGCCACAGGTGCTGCTGTGCGCCAGACGTATGCATCATGGGAGCTGCCGATACAACCGCGCTAGACGACAGCTTCTGCAAGGTGCCCCTCGAGTTGTGCATGAAGACTAGGTGGTCGCTGTGGTGCTACTACGTGGGCATCTTGTTGGCGATGGTTGCGATCGTCCTGCTCGTCAACTCGGTCGCGCTCCACAACAAGGTGAGGTCCACCAAACCGCTTACTGCTGCAGTACGACAACGTATCAAAAGGTATCGTACTTGCTGTACCTGTGGTGCCTAATATTCTATGCGTGCTGTGCATCTTGCCAGCATGCAGTAGAAGCTACTGGTTTTTCAAGTTTCTTAGGAACTTCAGAGGGGGGCAGTACAACCTATTGATGCTAACTCTCTTGTGGGTTTTAGAGGGGGGCAGTAGAACCTACTGATGCTAACGCTCTTGTGGGTTTCAGACGGGGGTAGTAGAAACTACTGATGCTAACCCTCTTGTGGGTTTCAAAGGGGGGAAGTAGAACCTACTGATGCTAACCCTCTTGAGACTTTAGAGGGGACAGTATCAGATAAATGTGGCGTACAGGAAGAAACAGGTAGGCCGGAGTGGTGTCAATGACACCAGGCGCGGTCAGCGGTTGGTTTCCTTGATGGATTTGTTGCTGCAAGCGTATACTTTGACAGAGGTGTGGAAGCGATGCCTGGGGGGTACCAATTGTTTTATACGCAGGGGAGGGTTGGATGAAAACAATTGATTAATTAATTAAATGTGTAGTACCTGGGTTAACCCCGTAACGTGCTATACAGACGCTTCTAAAGGGCGAGCGGTTCAGCACTGTCCAACCCTTCTGAAACGTTATAATGTCATGATACGTACGTCCCAAATCTCCCCCCGCCCCTTGTCATGTAGCATATGCCACCACGGCCTCTTTACAACTCCTCTGATGAAAATTCTCTGATATTGTTTTTGTGCGACGTCCCAAACCTGTTCCCCCCGAACTGTATATATTGCATGTCGTACCGTAACGTCGCCTGACGAGCAGACGCTTCTGGAGTGCGAGCGGTTGAGAAAAGAGGCGGCGAAAGCCGCTAGAGCGGCGCAACGCGCTCGCCGCCGTCGCCAGGATCTCTGGGAGCAAGAGGTCTACGGAGAATACGCCGCCGTCGCTGCCGCCACCGCCGCTGCTGCTGCTGCTGCCGCCAACAACAACAACAATCACGTGCTGCAGACGGCCCGCGACCGCAGCAGGCCCTCCATCTTCGCAGACGATAACGCCTCCACCTCAAAAGTCGCACACCAACGCGATCAGAACAACAACAACCTCATCGCCGCGCCGTCCTTCCAGTCCCCGATGTTCAGCCCTGCCCGCTGCGCGTCTGCGCCCCCGGCCGAGGCAGACCCCGAGATGGGCTCGAGCAGCGGGGGGGTGGGGTCGGTGCGAACGGCCGACCCCGACGAGGTCGGTGTTTGTGCTCAGATGGCGCCCTCGGCTAACGCTGCTTCGCTTGCTCCGCTGGCTCCGCTGGCTCCGCTTGCTCCGTTGGCTTCGCTGGCTCCGCCAGGGGGTGGCGAGGCGGCAGAAGGGCGGAGGTTCGAATCGCCGACATCGGCCCCATCGTCCTCCTCGCTTAACGGCCAGGGAGGGGGCAAGGATGCTGAGAATTTTGCGATCGCTGCCTACAGCAGGCCCGTGTCGTGTGGCGGCGGCGGCGCTCGCGGTGGCGGCGCTCGTGGGGGCGGTGGTGGAGGCGGGGGACAGGGGGGGGGCGGTGCTAGGACAGGGATTGAAGAGGATGGGAGGAGGATCAGGTCGTGGGGGAGGAGGGAGACGCCTGGAGAGGACGTGATGACGAGCTGGGCGGCGGATGACGGGAACGGGGGGGGAAGGATAACGCCGAAAACTGCGCTGAGGTTCAAGACCAGCGCGCTTGCCAGAGCGATGAACAAGTAGTACCGAAGTGCCGGTGTCTATAGGGTATTGATCTTCTCCCCCCCGCCTCGCCCCCCGATCGCCACACTCCCCGTGCGCGCTGGACTGGAGCTCTACGCCTTGCTTTTGTGTTGGTTCTCTTCGTGGGGCGGGAGGCGGCTTGTATTTTTTACATTTTGTTTGGGGACTTTGGTTTTTGGCATTTTGCTTTGGCACTTTGTTTTTGGCATTTTGCTTTGGCATTTTGTTTTTGGCACTTTGTTTCGGCACTTTGCCTTGGCGCTTAGTTTAGGCGTTTAGTTTAGGCGTTTAATTTTGGCATTTAGTTTCAGGCGTTTTGTTTTTGACGCTTTTTTTTTCGCTTTTTTTGCGTTGGTCTTCTCTTTTGGCCTTCATTTTGTTTTGGCATTTGGCTTTGGCATTTGGCGTTTAGTTTTCGGCATTATGGTTCGCGCTATCTTGTAGGCGTACGCGTTACGTGCTCGTACGGGAGAAAGTGCAATAAAATAGTCGTGACTCAAGAAAAACAAACGGGGTCGGGGTAGATATGGCCTTTTTTCGAGGCGGTGCTTTTCGTCTTCTTACCAGACGAAATAAAGCCGCTCGTCTTGGCACAAGCTACCAGCTATCAGTACTCGTACTTCATTTTGATTGACTTAGGGCTAACGCTTTTCAAATTTTGCGTTGGTGTGCCGTCAAAATTGAAAAAAATGGTTGGTTGAGGAGAAAAGCCCAGATATTTTTTTTCCATTTTGTTTAAAATTTTGCTTCATTTTGTTTTGTCCAGGGGATTGATTGCCTTTAAGCCCTGACCTTGCTGGCCGTCTTGAGAAGGACGCACTTAAAAACCCGCTGCTACAAAAAATAGAGCAAACTTTCAGGCTTGCTTGATTGATGCTCACGCCGCACTTCCTCGCGTTATTTTCTTGTTTTGAAGGGTTTTCTATCGATATCGAAGGCGGTTGTGTCTGGCTGGGGTAGCTGATTTTTTGGGCTGCATTTCGAGGCTGTGTTCAAGCAGACAACGCGCGTGTGTCTTTTTTTTCTCTTTTTATACCACTCTGTCCGTGGATATAAAAATCGCTTGGTTATTAATAAATTACTAAAATGGTCCTTATGTTTCCGGACAGAACGGTAAAATACGTGTTGCAGGGGTGTAACAGCCGACCTCGCTGCTGTAGCCGTAAATGTAAAAAGCGGTTGGGTGCTATCATCGAGGCCAAAACGATGTCCTCGTGTGTGCTTCTGTACAGAGCGATGCAAAGTATTGCTGGGGTCACATTTGAACCCTGCGTGACAGCCTTCTTCTACACGCCAGCAATACACCTCGGACAGAGAATCGATTTTCACGTACGTACACGATCTAGATTTTTTTCAGGGTATATATATTCCTGATCTATCTGCGTTATCTAGCTTGCGCTGCAGAGTGGGAGCCGTGCAAGTGAGCTGCATGATCTAGCACATGTTTCCTGGGTTGGATCTGTGCCTTTGCAGATCCTGCACAACAAACCTCTCACAACCGTCGGTTAGGAGCTAGGTGGTCTGGATCATGATCTATCTGTAGATGATATATCTGTAGATTATCTGTTCGAGGTGTGACCAGCTTAGTTCCACCATCCAGGTATATATATACCGGTCGAGGGGGATGAAGCGGAAGATGCTGGCTATGTAACGGCGATACTCGCTCTGGCTGGGCTGTGCTGGGATTCAAGTTTTTCCTCAAAGACGTTTGTTAGGTGCCCACATTTTCCCTATATACGTACGTGGTCAGTCTTTTGAATGAAAGTTTGGATTTTGACACGTTTTCATTCCGACATGCATGGGGGTTTCCACTTTGCTTTGTTTGGCTTTTTTTGGTGTGCGGGTGGATCCTTCGGGGGGTATGCTTCAAAAAGATTGCCAAATAATTTTCACTCTACTTCAGTGCCTCGCACGAAGCACATAAAGGAAACAAAGCGAGTGGGAGTTGTTCTGCTGCTTACCGTATCACACGGGTGATACGATAAGACAACACCCCTCTAGGGCAAACTTCCAACCTGATTTTCTTGACAACGGGGGAGGGTACGAACAACGCCGAACGGTGATGTCTCACGGAAAAAAAATCGACGATATGTCCCCAAAGCAACCGTTTTCGTTGTGGGTGTGCCCCTAAGGCATGCTTTGGAGAAAGCCGGCTCCGAAATTCCAAACTCGTCTCAAGGGGTGAATTGTTCATTTTCGAGTGTTTTTCGGTACGGTACGTACAGAGTAGTACGTGGAAGGCGTGACCTTCCGGGTATACACCAGCTCTTTCTGCGGGAATAGGCTCGCACTCTTTCTGCCCGCGGGAAATTTCTTCGAAAATTCCTCGTGGTGTGTGTGTGTGTTTTTTGCCACCCCTTTGTTTTCCGGGTCATCTTGTGGGAGACTTTTAATCATCAGGAAATTGCACTCTTTGGCTGAAAGCGTACGAGCGTGAATTGGCAAAAATTGATGAAAATGGACGAGCTCTAGTAGGAGTTATTGAATTCTACGCACCCAGTGCGCGATAAACACGAAGAGGCGTTATGTCCCGGGGGGGGTACTCATGTCGTGCATGGCCGTAGTCGTTTGACCATAGACCCTCGCATCCCTACAATGCCGGGACGGAGCACGTTGGGTTTTCACCGACCAAGGGGGGGGGGGGCAGGAGAAGGGCTGGCAACTGTGACCACGGCTTGCCCAGAAGGTCGTCCTGGGTAAAAATATGCTAATCTCCTGAGAGTTGACCTGGAAAGTAATGCTGGAGACAGCAACAACAACAAAAACGGTGTGACTGCTGTACGCTATATGTATCAACCGTCTCTTTATTGGTGGAAGTGCAGGGCTTCGAATCCTGGTTTTAACAAGCAAAGCAAGTCTCGTTCGAGAAGTAAGGAAGGGGTCTTCTTCCGTTGTTGGGGAATCGCCCTAGGGCGTGAGTGACGCGTGCTGCAATTGGTGGCAGCATCCGCTTTTTCTGCGGCTCCTCACGTCCATTGTTTGAAGGGTCTCCCTGCCTCACCCAAAACCTGACTTTGAAAACTCATGCAGCGTTAAGGATTTACTTGAAGGTTTGCCCATTATGGCACCATTTCAGTTTCTTCAGACCTTGAGATCATTTAGGGCTACTCGAAGGTTTGCCCATTGCGGTCCTGTTTCGGCTTCCTCTCGTCGCCGTGTAGGCGTGTATGATATGACACGGTACCGGTGTGCTCCCAAGTGTGAGGGACGTTAACCCTTTTAGGACTGCAGACCCGTTTTGGGGACAATCCACTCTAATTATAAGCAATTTGTCCCCAAAACGGGACTCCAGTCCTGTAAGGGTTAAGATGGCCACGAAGCTTCCAAAGGTACCACCAACTGCCCCATGTGAAGGTTGTGTCGCGCTCGGCTCATGCTGGTGGCAGCAGTAAGTCCTTCAGACATCCAAACGCATGTCATACATGCACGCCCACCATAGATCAACGCATCCATCATCAACTGCAACCGAAATGAGGTGACATGTTAGCGAATTGTACTGCTTTGTTTCGGTCGGTATCGTGATTATTTTACTGGCTTGATTCATAATGAACTCTGACTGGCCACTACTCGGTGTTTCGAGGATCCAACTCTGGAGCATAATATTCTACTGATTATTACTCCGTGTTATCGAGTGACGACAAAAGATGACTTGCCAACAAGGATAAGATCCAATACGATCCCTCGACACGATAACCGGTAAAATGTTACATGCGGGCAAATCCAGGCAAGCACAGCAAATAAGACGACCTCTCGCTGACATCCCGCTTTTTTACGCCTGTGTTACATGCCCAAAACAAAAAATACTCCAACTCGTTTTCTACCATGTGGCCATGCAAAGGCCATGAATTCAAACAACGAGGATCCAAATACTTGGTTCAAATGTACTTGTCTAAACTACTTGTCTGCATACATATTCACGAAGTAGAATCCATTGCTATGTCGCAACAAAGTTTCATTACTCCTTTGCAACGTCGAAACAACATCATCCGTTTCTGCTTCACTTTTGAGGGGTGATCAATCCTTCTACAGCTAACGCAAAAAACTACAACGCGAAACCTGGCAACGTAAAGGCATACGACTGTTGTGAGGGGGCTTGACGCATGGACTGTCAAAAGCATGCAAAGCCGAAAGTATCACCCACAGAACCTTGCAACCCGTGTGGGTCTTAATATACATCTACCAGACAGACATACTCGGTACGGTAATACTCCGTATACTTCACAAATACTACACCAGTCAATATTGGCCGTGTATACATCATTTCTGAAATAATGTGAGACGAACTCAACAGTGTCAACTACCAGTGTATGGTTTGCTCCTAAAACAAAATGGATTTCCATGTTTGTACTGCGCATTAAGAGCTGTATCTCATTATATTATCAAAAATGATCAACTACAGAAACCAAACGGGCAACAACATTTCAGCAAATATTTCAACGATCAGTTTGTTGACCATCAAATAGACTACTTACTGCAGCGGCCGACCACGTTTCTGTCCGCTCCCCCTTATACAAAGAAGACGTGTGTAGTGCTACTACAAAAACAAATCTTGCACAAATAGACTAGCAGCCGAACCACGTTTCTGACCGCCCTCCCATACAAAGAAGACGTGTGGTGCTACGTACTACGAGGCAAATAAATCTTGCCGTTAAGTGGATGCGACCCCGCGATGCAGATGTCCCTCCTAGCAATCCAGATGATGATGTCCAGCGGCCCCAAGAGCGATGCTCCAGCAGTCCTGACGATGACAATGATGCTCTCCAGCGGCCCCAGAAGCGTTGTTCCAGTAGCCCAGAGCGATAGATGATGTGGCAATTCCAGCAAACGTTCTCCGCCGGCAATTCCAATTGAAAAGTATGTAGATGATGATGTCTGTGGCTCGCTCCCGAATGACACCTCTTCGGCGAACCCACATTTTTCTGTTGTGGCAACCCGGTAGCTCCGACGGTCCCAACGAACAGTGCTGTGACGATTTTGGAAGGTGTCATTTCCAACAATCTCAAGCGCTTTTTTACAGCGATCCCGAACCGTCGTCCCGGTGACCCCGCGTTATGGTGAGGCAGCCCCTGGTGTTCATGACCAGATGGCCCCTGTAAATATTTGTTGTTTCGATCCTAGCCCCGTGTGCTCTCGTGGGCTAATTTTCTGTAGCCCCCCCGTCAACGACGCATGCCAAGCGCAAATAACGCCGGCTCAAGTTGTACCGTCATACCGCTGACGTGTCGTGCCCTATATCAATACGAGTAGGTCTCCATTCGTTCGTATGTGCAGCCGTTTCCTATTCCAGTAGTAAGTAGCAGCAGAAGGAACAGCAGTAGTGTCGAACCAACCCGCTCCCCCGTTACGTACAGGAAAAACACAGTCGATCTTTCTCCCCCCGCAGCACAGCAGTACAGCAGCAGTGCAGTAGTGGTGTATAGCGTAAACCTCGACTGCTATCCGTGCGTACGAACAAAGTTTAGTCGAACCTGTCCGGCCGTAGAAGACCCTGGTGTACTCGTAGACCCAAGGATGTCGTATCCGGAGCAGAAGACCTTGTCGTATGTAGACGATCCGTCTCTGAAGTTGTCGGTCAGACCCTGATGAACTCGTAGGATGTTGTAGTCCCTCATCGACCACAGCAGCTTGACGACGACGTAGATCTCGCGTGAAGCTCGTAGCGGAAGCAGCAGCTCGGGGCCCCCTGGCGTAGTCTCGTACTAGACGTACCTCGAGACCCGCAGCTCTGCTGTTGTCGTGCTCAAACGTCGATGGTCAAATCTTCATAAAATGAAGCCTGTCGTTGTAGCCGGGGTGGTGAGATCTTGACCTCCGATGTCCCCGTCGCTACTACGTTCACGCGTTTATGCGAGGCTCATAACCTAATAAGGATGTGGATTCAGCGTGTGTACCAGCTCGTAGCTGGTGTGTACGCTGTAGGTTCGCTTGCTGATGACCAGTCAAGACACAACCTACATTTGAGGTGAACGCTTAAGTCGCTGTTAGGCGAACTTGTATGAACGCTTCAATAGAAGAGAAGACTCCAGGCCAACAATGTTGATTAATGTATGTTCTCAAAAGCCGTGCCTGGTATCAATCACCAAACCGATAGACAGGGTTTCCATGATACACTGGCTTTGCCAATACCTCGGCGGGTGTTTGCGAGTACCACAACCAAGCCCCCAAGTATTTCGGGAGTTAATTGCTTGATATTACTGTTGCGTCGTCTTGAGAGCCAGAAAAGGTTACAACAGTTTATCGTCTCGACCAGGAAACACTTTTTTCAATCCGCCTTTCTCGCAACGAGTCCGTCATTTCATCGGGAGGGTATTTCTACGTATGTCTACAACCGGATAATCTTAAGTTTGGTTCACCAAAGACTGGTCGTTGTGAAGTTGTGATCAAAGCAGTCACAAGCGTTCCAGTTCCATATAACAATATTTTTAGTCAAAACAAAACGTTTTTTTTTTTCCTTTTGCCAGGTTTGTCATCCTCCGGAAGACGAGAAAGAACACGCCCTGGGTGGAAACAAATCTCAAAGCATGTCGGTGAAAACCAACAATCCTCGCCACCGCCGAAAAACATCGATTCCTCAAACGCGAAGCACATCACCCCGACCTGACCAGCCGAACTAAAGGAGATATATCACCGCGACACGACCAGTTCCCCCCTGGCTTGATGTCATCGTGAAATTGCCATTTGGCACTCCGGTCTGATGGACCTGCCTCCAAAATGCAGTAAATCGCCTCTACAATATCAGCTCCCTAAAATCCTGTGACGCATTCCTACGCACCTTATTCTGCCGCTGAAATGAGTCCAAAACAATGCGGTAAATCACCCCCACAAACTTTGCACCCAAATTGACGCGGCGAAGCACTATTATCACGTAATGGTCAGCTCCAAGCTGAGAAACGCGAGGGGGATCGCCGCTCCTATCATCTCCCGCACCATTGGGACTACTACTACTGCTACCACTAATACTACTACTATTCCGGGGGGGCTATTGTAGTAAGACCATTCCGGGGGGGCTATTGTAATAAGAATATTCCGGGGGGGCTATTGTAATAAGAATATTCCGGGGGGGCTATTGTAATAAGAATATTCCGGGGGGGATTTTGTAATAAGAATATTCCGGGGGGGCTATTGTAATAAGAATATTCCGGGGGGGATTTTGTAATAAGAATATTCCGGGGGGGCTATTGCAGCAAGAATACTCCGGGGGGGGGTTATTGTAGTACGAATAATCAGAACCCACGATGTGCCAACAAAACCATGTACCCACCGCTATGTCTGCCCACCATTTTTTTGTTCTGAAAACTACTACCAGGTATCTTCTTCGGTACTACTACTACTACTACTACTATTACGGGGTGGGCTAATGTAGTAAACAGGACCTACGGTACACACAAAAACCTATATATTTACCTATTTTTACTATCAATATGTGGCCCTGTTTACTATGGTCCCCTCTAATAGTACGGCTCAGGCACGGGGCGCATACCGGAACCGACGACGTGAGCGGTCACTGGCTGAGCTCGAGTTGCGAGAGGTCACGGAACTGCGCCGGGACGTGGGAGAGGTCACGAGATTGCGCCGGGACTTTAGAAGAGAGCGCATCAGCAGCACGACCCTCTCGCACGCCCAGGCGACCGGGAAGACGATCTTCAGCGCGGGGTACCAGTCGACGCCTTTGCCGCACTTGTCCGCCATCAACTCCGTCAGCACCCATGTCGACGCGGCGCAGGCCAGGAAGAGCCACAGCGGGGCGGCCCGGCGAAGCTTTACCCTCAGGGCGTAGTGGACCGCCACGATCATGACGAGCCACACCGACAGTACACCGAGACACGCGGCGACGGGTGGGGGTGGGGGGCTGACCCACCAGCAGACGCCGAAACAGAGCGATGCGACCGCGAGCGCGCACGCGCAGGCCGTCTTCGACGATTCACGGAAGAGGTGGAGGACCCGCGAGCCGATAGCGAAGCCAAGCACCGAGGCAAGAGCCACCTCGACGCCTGGCGCGAAGAGCCACAGGGAGACGAACGCCCAGCACGCTACCACCCACAGCATCCTCGCGATCACCACCGCCGAATGAGCGAACAACTCCAACCCCGCCCCGGGCTGCAAGGGTCCCGGAAGTAAAACAATGACCGCTCCCATCCCCGCAAGCAGCGTTCCCGCAGCCATGCACACGGATGCCTTCCATTTCTCGAACCCCTTGGTCAGGTCCACCGCCAAGGGCGAAGCGAGGAGCAGCGCCCCCACGCCTATCAACGTGAAGCCCGCCTGGTCTCTCGAGATGTCAGCCATGACGCACACTCTGTCCGCGAAACAAGCCACTAGGGCAGCCAAACCAAACCCCATAGGGACGAGGAGTACTCGCAGCGGGGCCGAAATGGCCGAGCCAAGCCCCCATTTCAGACACCGCATGGCTGCCACCACAGCTCCTACCACAATTTCCCAGAAGACGACGAACGCGCCGAAGTCGTAGGCCGCCGTCCACCCCGACAACTCAAAAATCAACCAAAAGGACGCCACGAATAGGATGAATCCGCAGGACACAATGCTTCGGGTCGTGGCGTCCAATGGGAAAGCCGCAGGCTTCGCTTCTCCTCGCGCTTCTGAACAGCGGAGATAGGCGAAAGGGACGGTAGCCGTGCGTTAGGCAAGAGTGATGGAATGCACAGTCAGTCGTCCGTTGACAATGAAAAATTGGGAAAATGAATGAATGAATGCATCATCAACGAAACTGTTTTTTGTTTTTGTTTTTGAATCAAATTTCGGGTTCATGTGATAACCTCCAACGTATGTACCACGTCAAAAGTCAGTCGAACGAATGGACGATTGAAAACGAACGGTATCGAGAAACTTGTGTGTATTTTTATGTTTCGGGGAAGGGTTGTATATCGTAGCCATCTATTTGTATCTACAGAAGCTACGGAACGTTGCAGTCAGTCGAAGGGCAAGGTGCACCAACAAAACCGGCTTGTTTCAATAACTCGGTCGTCTTTCGCATTTCCGTATCATTTCATATCATATCGGTACATTTTGTGCCATATCATACCGTATCATGTCTGATGCTATCCTATCCTATCCTTTTATATCTTGTCCATGTCGTATCGTATCATGACGTATCGTATCACATCACATCACATCATAGCATATCATGTCATATCATATTCATATAATATCCTATGATATCATGTCATATCATATCATAGCATATGACTAGCACATCCTATCAACCATATCACATCGTACGTGCCAACCAAGAGGGACACTACTTGGAGCAGCTGCTATATCGGAGTGGTCGCTGCACTGCTGTAAAACATTGTCGAAAGCCAAAAAAAAAAAAAAAAAAATCGGCGCGAAAAACTACAGCAGTACACCGTTTTCTGGCTATTGACCATAACACATCAACACGTACTACAAATTCGGCGTAGGGGGCCCAGTGTGGTGAACCAGAAACGAAAATGGGTCGGTCGGTAGGTCGGTCGTTTTTTTTCTTTAATCGAAAATGTCTGACAGTTTCGGTCGACTTATAAACAAACACGAAATCAAAAACACAGCAAAACGAAACGGAGAACCGAAGCGAAACGAAGCGAGTTGAACACTTCCCGGTCGGTTTTTCGGTCAGTTTGTCAGCGAAACCAGCTAAATAGTCAATATTCCGAAGGGACCCGTCTGCAGGGGATGGCATCATGCGACGACATGGCCGTTTCTGCGGCTGCTGCGCCAGGCAGTAGAGGCGGGCACAATTAAGACACAACAGCATCAGGGTAGCTACAAAAGCAGACCTGCAGTGTTTGTTGTGAACTGAAGACGAAAAACACTTGGTCGTTTTTATTTTTTCTTTTGTCTTTTTCTGGTCGAAACCTATCGGTCGATTTCGATCAGTTTCCGGTTTCCGGGGTTTCCATGATACAAACATTGCACCTACCACGTTGTACGTGAACGTAAGAATCGGTCAGTCATTAAAGCAGGCAGGCTAAACAGTCCTTATGTGTCCGTCCAGATCGATGCACACCAAGACCGACGACAAACACGCCATTTCCGGGGTTTCCATGTGCTTTTGGCGTAGTAGGGGGCAGGGAAAGAAAACGATCGAAACATAACACGAGTCGACTTTCGGTTAAGGTTGGTACGAAGTATATATGTGGCAACCAAAACGCCGGAACGAACAAAGATCGTTTCCGGTCGGCAAAAAGCCGACAAACAAACCGACCAAAAAAAAAAAAAAACGGTTTCCGGTTCGCAACATCGTGGACCGATCGTGTCACGATCTAAGCGCGACTACGTAAGATACGTATACTGAGCGCGCTGTCTGCCCGCCGGTACGTTGTGTGCGATTATTTTCCCCTTGCTCGCCAACTCACCTCCCCGCTTCTCCTCCCGCCCTCTACTCTGCAGCGTCTTCACCGAGAGGTTCAAGAGCAATATCGCCACTCGAAAAGTACAACCCAAGATCACCCCGGCCAAAATCAGGAACAAGAGTGGGTTTATGGATGTTTTTTCATAGGTGTCCCGCTCGCCCGGCTCGTCCTGCTGGTTCCAGTGGTTCCAGTCGTCGCCCCCACCCGGTCCTGGCACCCTCTGGCGTGAGGTGAGCGGACGGTCCGCAGCCATTTGGACGCCTGCCGGGCTGTACAGCATTGGCGTGCCCATCTGGTTGACCCCCTGCCTGAACAGCAGCGTCTCCGGATCACTGCTGTGTGCCGGCGGAGCGTCGGGCCCGGCCGACTCGAAAAGCTTGGGTGTGCCGTTCATCTGGTTGGCCTCCCGTGTGAACAGCAGCGGGTCCGCATCACTAATGTGCACCGGCGGGGCATCGGGCTCATCCGGCTCTAACAGACTTGGTATGTCCTCCTGGATGGCCTCTGGCCTGAACTGCAGTGTGTCTGGGTCACTGCTGTGCACCGGCGGGGCATCGGGCTCATCCGGCTCTAAAAGGCATAGCATGTCGTCCTGGATGGCCTCTGGCTTGCACTGCAGCGTGTCCGAATCACTGCTGTCCACCGGCGGGGCATCGGGCTCGTCCGGCTCTAAAAGGCATAGCATGTCCTTCTGAATGGCCTCTGGCTTGCACTGCAGCGTGTTCGAATCACTGCTGTGCACCGGCGGGGCATCGGGCTCATCCGGCTCTAACAAACTTGGCATGTCGTCCTGGGTGATCTCGGATTTGGCCCGCATCGTGTTTAGGTCACTGCTGTGCACCGGCGGGGCATCGGGCTCATCCGGCTCCAAACGACTTGGCGTGTCCTCCTGGATGGCCTCTGGCTTGCACTGCAGCGTGTCCGAATCACTGCTGTGCACCGGCGGGGCATCGGGCTCATCCGGCTCTAAAAGGCATAGCATGTCGTCCTGGATGGCCTCTGGCTTGCACTGCAGCGTGTCCGAATCACTGCTGTGCACCGGCGGGGCATCGGGCTCATCCGGCTCTAAAAGGCATAGCATGTCGTCCTGGATGGCCTCTGGCTTGCACTGCAGCGTGTCCGGGTCACTGCTGTGCACCGGCGGGGCATCGGGCTCATCCGGCTCTAAAAGGCATAGCATGTCGTCCTGGATGGCCTCTGGCTTGCACTGCAGCGCGTCCAAATCACTGCTGTGCACCGGCGGGGCATCGGGCTCATCCGGCTCTAAAAGGCATAGCATGTCCTCCTGGATGGCCTTTGGCTTGCACTGCAGCGTGTCCGAATCACTGCTGTGCACCGGCGGGGCATCGAGCTCATCCGGCTCTAACAGACTTGGCATGTCGTCCTGGATGATCTCGGATTTGGCCCGCATCGTGTCTAGGTCACTACTGTGCACCGGTGGGGCATCGGGCTCGTCCGGCTCCAAAATACTTGGCATGTCCTTCTGGATGGCCTCTGGCTCGACCTGCAGTGTGTCTGGGTCACTGCTGTGCACCGGCGGGGCATCGGGCTCATCCGGCTCTAACAGACTTCGCATGTCCTCCTGGATGGCCTCTGGCCTGAACTGCAGTGTGTCTGGGTCACTGCTGTGCACCGGCGGGGCATCGGGCTCATCCGGCTCTAAAAGGCATAGCATGTCGTCCTGGATGGCCTCTGGCTTGCACTGCAGCGTGTCCGAATCACTGCTGTGCACCGGCGGGGCATCGGGCTCATCCGGCTCTAAAAGGCATAGCATGTCGTCCTGGATGGCCTCTGGCTTGCACTGCAGCGTGTCCGAATCACTGCTGTGCACCGGCGGGGCATCGGGCTCATCCGGCTCTAAAAGGCATAGCATGTCGTCCTGGATGGCCTCTGGCTTGCACTGCAGCGTGTCCGAATCACTGCTGTGCACCGGCGGGGCATCGGGCTCATCCGGCTCTAAAAGGCATAGCATGTCGTCCTGGATGGCCTCTGGCTTGCACTGCAGCGTGTCCGAATCACTGCTGTGCACCGGCGGGGCATCGGGCTCATCCGGCTCTAAAAGGCATAGCATGTCGTCCTGGATGGCCTCTGGCTTGCACTGCAGCGTGTCCGAATCACTGCTGTGCACCGGCGGGGCATCGGGCTCATCCGGCTCTAAAAGGCATAGCATGTCGTCCTGGATGGCCTCTGGCTTGCACTGCAGCGTGTCCGAATCACTGCTGCGCACCGGCGGGGCATCGGGCTCATCCGGCTCTAAAAGGCATAGCATGTCGTCCTGGATGGCCTCTGGCTTGCACTGCAGCGTGTCTGGGTCACTGCTGTGCACCGGCGGGGCATCAGGCTCATCCGGCTCTAAAAGGCATAGCATGTCGTCCTGGATGGCCTCTGGCTTGCACTGCAGCGTGTCCGAATCACTGCTGTGCACCGGTGGGTCATCGGGCTCATCCGGCTCTAAACGAGTTGACATGCCCTCCTGGATGATCTCTGACTTGGCCCGCATCGTGTCTAGGTCACTACTGTGTACCGGCGGGGCATCGGGCTCATCAGGCTCTAAACGACTTGGCATGTCGTCCTGGATGGCCTCTGGCTCGAACTGCAGTGTGTCTGGGTCACTGCTGTGCATCGGCGGGGCATCGGGCTCATCCGGCTCTAAACGACTTGGCATGTCCTCCTGGATGATATCTGGCTTGACCCGCAGCGTGTCTGGGTCACTGCTGTGCACCGGCGGGGCATCGGGCTCATCCGGCTCTGGAAGACTTGGCATGTCCTCCTGGATGACCTCTGGCCTGAACTGCAGCGTGTCTGGGTCACTGCTGTGCACCGGCGGGGCATCGGGCTCACCCGGCTCCAAAGTACTGGGTGTGTCCTCCTGGATGATCTCTGTCTTGACCCGCAGTGTGTCTGGGTCACTGCTGTGCACCGGCGGGGTACCGGGCTCATCCGGCTCCAAACGACTGGGTGTGTCCTCCTGGATGATCTCCGACTTGGCCCGCAGCGTGTCTGGGTCACTGCTGTGCACCGGCGGGGCATCGGGCTCATCCGACTCTAGGAGACTTGGCATGTCCTTCTGGATGGCCTCTGGCTCGAACTGCAGCGTGTCCGAATCATTGCTGTGCACCGGCGGGGCATCGGGCTCATCCGGCTCTGAAAGACTTGGCATGTCCTCCTGGATGATCTCTGATTTGGCCCACAGCGCGTCTGGGTCACTGCTGTGCACCGGCGGGGCATCGGGCTCATCCGGCTCTAGAAGACTTGGCATGTCGTCCTGGATGATCTCTGGCTTGACCTGCAGCGTGTCCGGGTCACTGTGCACCGGCGGGGCATCGGGCTCATCCGGCTCTAAAAAACTTGGCATGTCCTCCTGGATGATCTCTGACTTGGCCCGCAGCGTGTCTGGGTCACTGCTGTGCACCGGCGGGGCATTGGGCTCATCCGGCTCTAAACGATTGGGCATGTCCTCCTGGATGGCCTCCGGCTTGAGCTGCGGCTTGTCCGAATCACTGCTGTGCACCGGCGGGGCATTGGGCTCATCCGGCTCTAAACGAGTTGACATGCCCTCCTGGATGATGTCTGGCTTGACCTGCAGTGTGTCTGGGTCACTGGGTGCCGGCGGAGAACTGGGCTTGGCCGGCCCATGGGGCTTTGTTGTGCCCAGTCCGTACGCCGTGCACTGGGCGCCTTTCACGGTGCTGGACGTGTTTCATGCACCAGAGGGGGAGGGGGAAAGGAATACTTGAAACGTAAGTACCAGGTGGGGAAAGCTGGTACAGACTGAGCTTTGTTATCTGAAAATGGCTGATTTCACGCTCTTACTAGGGCTGGACACTGACTGGCTCAGTCAGTAGCGATGTATACTGTCGTCAAAATCAAGCAGTGTACTGGATTGCAGCAGTTTATTGTCTCTCCTTTCTCCTCTCTCCTTCCGAAACGCATTTGGTGGGTTTCGGTACTATGATATGGCGTGTTTCTTGGACGTTCATGAGAAAAGAACTACTGGCGAATATACTGGCCGGGTCAATCAGTAGATTACTACTGCCAGTAGATGACTACTGTCAGTACATACTGTGCCAGTGCCCAGCCCTAGCTTTTACAGTACGTACACTACAGAAAGTACTGGAATTACAGTATACCACTATGTCCCTAAATATAAGGTACGATTATACTAAACATTACTGTACGAACGGTCCTTAAATTTTCGGTCTGAGCGGTACCAGAACAGCGACTCCCGAGTTTCTTGTGTTTCCTGTTAATATCAACATGTTTTCGTAGCTTATTAGATAACGTGTGTTTTCTATCATACTGAGTATATATATTAAATCGCTATTTCAGTCAATATAGCGACTCCTGGCATTTTTTTTTTTCCTGTCAATCTCAGCCTGACTTTTTTGTTTTTCTTATTTGAGAATGGGTGCCCTTCCACACTGTCTATTAATAATGAATACCAGGTAGCAATTGCAGTCCAACGTCTCCCGAATTTATTATGTTCCTGTCTATCTCAACCCTACTTTGTTTTCCTTTTGTGCTATTTATAGAGAATTGAGTGCTCTTCTGCAACGACAAAGCAATTCAGTATAACCGCTCCAGACTGTATTATTTTTCCTTGCCACTAACAACAGTACTTTTTTAACACCTCTTATATCATGAGCTCCGGAGGTGGAAACAAATACCTTGAAAATAATAAATAAGTAACTGTTAACTTTTATGTCATTGGATTTTATAGAGTAGTTACTCTTCACTCTTCTAGTTTGTGGGTGGTATGCTTAGAATAAGCGCTGCACTTTGTCCGCTGGCAAATGTGTGTGTTCTTCACATTAAACCGTCCTTTCTACCCGTCGACATCCAACACACCCAGTGTCTGCCGATTCTTCATCCTAGAGAGATACCAGTTATATTATCACAAAACTACGACACAGAGATATTACGCTGCAATGCAGTAAGCAGTAAGCAGAGCAGACAATGCAATGCCATATACGACAGGCACGACCTACCCTGCTAGCGATCCAGCTGCGTGGAAGAGAAAAAAGAAAAGAAAAGGCGAAAAGGAAAAAGGAAAGAATAAAAAGAAATATGTAAAATAAAAAAGATCAAATGGCATACAAATTATTGACTCATAACTCGAGTCATAAATTATAATAGTACTGTTATTCCATTTGCCATCTTGTTGTTGTTGTTGTTGTTGTCTTCACATTAAAAACCGTGCCGGTCTCTCTATCCAGTACCTCCAGTTGTCCGTACTAATCCAACACTTGACACGGTCGATTCCCGTGGTCACAGGCTAACTTACCCAAAATCTGACAAACATTTATATTTTTTATTTTGTCCATGCCATTGATTATCTTGGGCAACTGCCAAGATCAGGTATACCTGATCCATTTGAGCCAAAATCAGGTATATACTAAAACCAAGTAAAAAACGCACGCCACGAACGGTTTTTTCGGGACTTTTTGGCTGTGAGAAATAATCAAACATACTTTTAAATTTGCGCCTAAACAGCAGAATGATAGCGAATTGAATGTGTGTGTCCTCGTGTCCTCCAAACTCTTGATAAAGGTTGTACCAGGTACCAGGTATGCTATTTTCAGTACGGGTAATAATATCTGTCGTATGCTTTCATTGATTTCGTGATCACACCCACTGCTACGACGTGCATTTCCGTATTCTTGTACCAGGTACGTATTGTATGTATATAGTCGTAGCCACATCATCATTGATGGCATACGAACAAAACATCGAGTCAATTCGAGACTGAACTGCTCGCTTTCCGTACCGTGTCAGAAAGGCAGCAGTACGTAATACCTGGTATATTACAACAAGTCCATTGTGCTGTATGCGCGCGTATGATACGTTATGTAGTCGTTGTGGCGGGGCCGTATGTACGTAGTGTGGTGATGTCGTCGTGTCGGGCATATAGGAGACAGTGTACGTATGGCCTCTGATTGGCTCAAAAATCCCCAAAATCAGTTGAAAGCTAAACCAAGTAGACAAATCCAGGTGTACCTGACCATTTCATGCCGAAATCAGGTACGATGTGAGGCTGGCCAATGAGAGGTGTCCTAGCGTGTGATTTGTACTTGGTTTTAGTGTAGTACCTGTTTTTGGCACCAAAGTGACCAGGTGTACCTGATTTTGGCTAAAGCCCATTTTTATTTGTTGGTTGGAAGGGACGCCCTATGGTACCAGGTATACTGCTGTAGTCAAGTCAGCGCTGAACGTGAAAAAAAAACCGATCCATTAGACTAACCCATTCAGAACTGAAAAACGTATGCAACACTACTATTAATAGTGCAGTTCCAAGTATTTTGTCCCCCAATACGTGGGACCAGTTCTTACAGGGTTAATGTGATGGTATTACCTGCTGAGCTACAGGGGTAAACGATCGATCGATTACCCAGCCCAGGGTAATCCTTATAACACTCTCCCCCCCTCTGAACGGCGGGATATTTGATAGTTGGGACGTCGGTACCGTATACGGCCGTACGTTGACCTACCCGCTTCGTTTCAATACCTGGGGAACCAGGGAGACGAGTTATTTGGGGACGCACGCGCAAGCGTTTCTGAAAAAAGAAATGTTCGAAGTGATATTCGAATCCGTGTCCTCGACGACGTCAAATGTGAGGGTATTACCTGCTGAGCTATAGGGGTAAAAGATCGACCAGATACCCAGCCCAGGGTAATCCTTATAACATTAAGGACTGTTATTCGGAGAGCATACTTCCAGATTTTTCAGGGTTACTTCTTCGCGCATTTTTTTTCTGTATCTTGTACATTTTTTGTATCTTGTAGATATATAGATGTTCCTGGTTTTTGTTTCCGTGTAAAATGTAACGCTCCTGTTATTTTTACTAGGGTTGCACCCCGGCCTCAAAATTTGGAACCGGTAACCGGACCGGATTGTGGGGGGTTCAGACGGAACCGGAACCGGGTACCCGGCCTGCTTTCAGCCCGGGTACCCGGGTAGCCGGGTTACCATGCACTATTATCTCCCCTTTAAGCGTTTCAGCGGGCCTGAACGGTCCGCAGGCGGCGTGGTAAGGCGGACGGCGGGAGGGAATGACTTCATTTCGTCTATTATCTCAATGAATCATGCCAAAGAAAGAAGATGGAAGGCAGAAGGCTGCCTCTTGCAGTATGTGCTGAGAGAGAGGTGTGTGTGTTAAATGTTAAAATACACCACTCACACAGAGACCAGCCAGGCTGCTGGATTTATGTCCCCCCTGTATATCCCCTTATTTTGTCCCCTATTTCACAGCAGAAATGAAGTAGGCGGCCTCAGGGAGAATAATTATTCCCCCCCTTATAGCACTCTGTTGCGAATGGTCCACGTCATACACGTCATCCATGGCCTGGCTCATGGCTCATACGTGTGTGTGTCCTGGTAGCTGGTAGGGGTAGTGTTGTGCGAAGGCTGTAGGAGAGAAGGGAGAAAAGGAAAAAGGAGAGTCTAGGGGCACAAGCAGTGTATGTATGTATAAATCAACGTATATCCCAGTTTTGGGGGCTCCATATAGCACAATCAACGGGTACCCGGGTACCCGGGTACCCGGGTACTATCCGGGTACCCGGAGTCCAAATAAATACCCGGGGTAACTTCATTTGTTCCGGTCCGATTCCGGTTCCGACGGTTCCGGGTACCCGCCACCGGGTACCCGGTTCTCAGTCAGACGGGGTACAACCCTAATTTTTACCTCTGTTAGATTTCACAAATTGCGACAGAACGCCTTTGTATCTTGATTAGATGTTGATACAAACTTCACAAAATCACATATAATATATATCTGGAATTCTCCGAAAAAAACATCCCTAATTCACAGGAGCTCAGACCATCAAGGGGACGGGGGGGGTCTCTCAGGAATCTGTTGTCGAGTAGGCGCGCGTTCGCAGGCGTTTTGTGAAAAAAAAATGAACACAAGACTTAGAATTAGAGGAAAGTATTTGCAAAAAATAAATATACCTGGTATAATACGTATTTCCAAATTTCAGAAAATGTACTGATATCGTATTGCGAACATACAAGAATCCAGGGTTTTGTAGCCCCTGGTTGCGTTTTTTTTTGCCCGAAAGCTTACTACCCCTAGCGGAAACGCAATTGCCCTGTGTGGTATGATTAGGGTACGTCAGCTTGCTACCGTACAGTTAAAAAAAGACCTGCCAGGAGACGAGAAAAATATCGGCGAAAGCCATTTTTCAGCGGAGATACAGCCATTATACTTCTTAAAATTAGTTAAAGTATCTTTTTATTAGAGGCGTCCGCGAGTGAAAACAAAATATTCAGCGAGTTTTGCGGTTTTTCGTGCTGCTGGCTTGCAACTTCGAAATCACGAAAGACACTTCTTCAGTCGTTTCCAGACACCTACGACTGCTTCCTGGCGCACCCGACACCCCCCACACACACACACACCATCAAGAGAGTGCCCCAAGTTTTAGCCGGCTGCGGTTGCTTTTGAGGAGATGTAACTGTCTGCAAGAGAAGTGCAAAAACGTTCAGGAGGGCAAGGGCGTAAAAAAAAAAGAGAAAACGGCACCACACTCGTACGTCGTAGGAAGGTCAGAATGAAAAACAAACCGGATCGCTGTGATCACAGGACGAAATGAGCGAAAACATTTTTTTTTTCATTTTATGTTCCCTATTTTTAACTTGGTTTTAGAAACCCCCCCTATTTTGTTTTCGCTAGTGGGGGGGGGGGGGGGGTGTACTCATGTTGTGCACGGCCGTAGTCATATGACCATAGACCCTCGCATCCCTACAATGCCGGGACGGAGCGCGTTGGGTTTTCACCAACCAGGCAGACATTGCTTGCACCAAGCGCGAAACGCCGTGAGGTATTGGGCGAGTCGCATGGAGGGTGAGCTGCATCCTGCTAAGAACCGCCTCTGAGGCGGACTTGCATATGGACGACAGCTTCAATGAGTTAATTTAATTTCTGGTGTGGCCACTTCCGGAGACAGCAATGGGTTTTACTATGTAACTGCCTCGCGGACGCCTTACCATATTAACACTACGTGATACGACCATTCCCCTTGTGCGGAACAAAGGTTCTTCACCCCGCACAAATGATCTACTCGACCGCCAGCTTTGGTGACCGCCAAAAAAAAATAACAAAAAAAAACGGCACCCTGGTTGTCTAGCTCACGCAGCGAGTGGCGTGTTTTACAGCGTCGTTGCCAACCGACGCCAACCCAACCTATAAATATATAAAATATTTATATGGGGGGGGGGGTAAATTAAAAAAAATGTTGACTTATTGTTTCCTGGGATCACACCGGTCCGGTTCTTCCCTCCAATATAGGGGGGGGGGTAGTGGGGTGTCTGGGATTCAGATCCGCGCATACCCTTGAGGAGGGGCCTGTTTTTTTTCTTCTTCTTCTCGTTTTTTGTACCCCAAACCTCGGACATTTTCGACCACGCCATCACCTCAAAGTCGAGGAGCAGGCCTCGGTGGAGAGAAAGCACAGACGGCCAATCTGAAGAAAATATCAAGCTGCAGCTTCTGTAGATGAAATACCAAGCTGGTACACTCGCTCTCTGCTATGGCACGAGCCAGCCGAACGTCCAAACACGGCGTGCTACGTAGAAATAGCGACAGAATGCTATATCCCTATAAAACACCTAGAGATTAGAGTCACCCGGAAACCCGGGGATAGGGGGCGGATAAGACCCTCCGTGACCTTAACATATTATTTCCCCCCACCCCTACCTTACCGTATCATAAAAACCAAAAAAAAAACTTAATCAACACTGGCTCATGTCATGACTTCAATTCAATAATTTGACCCAGCCCTACGTAGCTACGTATATACGCCACTCAATTTGCATTGGATCATCGCGTTTCGATGCTTATAACAACGGATGGCAATTGTCAAAATGCAGGATCTACAGATTTCCTGGTGCTTTTTGGCTGATTTTCTTTCAGAATGGTCCACTAGAGGCTCCTTAACCCAAATTCGTCGGACTTTGATTCTCGTGTCGCAATATTCTTCATTTTGAATACTTCGGCCACATGGTATGGTTCATCGGGTACATACATATATAGCGCTTTTATTTCCCCTCCAAAATCATTTTTTGACTTGATATTAGTGAAAGAGCTCCTCAAGTGACCACCCTTATAAGGCAAAAAAAAACTATGGTGAAACACCTCTACCGTAGCATGCGTATAGTAGTATAATAGGCCACCATCTATATACCCCGTGGGCGTAAAAGCGACGATCCAAAAAAAAAAACTCACCAAGATTCAGGAGGCACGCTGGAGTGTTCCCCCAGGAGGTCACGCTGCCAAAGCTCTGCGCAGCACCGCCTCTCCTCAGGAGACATTGCGTCCACTTTCTCCTCGTGCTTCTTCCGCAACTCACGGAAGCGTCGCACCGCCTTCATGGTGATCTATCTGCTGCTGCTGCTGCTGCTGCTGTTGCTTCAGAAATAGCCTAATGTGTGATCTGTATGATTGAACCGGGCACAAGATCGGACGGAGGAATCGGACGGCGGAGAAATACGAATAATCGTTTAGATATTTTTCAAGTGCGAGACTATGTAAAGGAATGGTACTGTACCAAACATACCGGTACACCAGGAGTGATGCATATTATACGATATGCATGGATGTGTGTGTGTTCTTCACATTAAACCTTCCTTTCTACCCGTCGACATCCAGCACACCCAGTGTCCGTGCCGATTCTTCATCCTAAAAAGGTACCAGTTCTGTGGTCACAAAACTACGACACAGAGATACTACGCTCAGTGCAGTAAGCAGAGCAGACAATGCAATGCCATATACGACAGGCAAGACCTACCCTGCTAGCAATCCAGGTGCATGAAAGAGAAAAAAGAGAAAAAAAAAAAAAAAATATAGCGCAAACTGAAGCACGAGTGGTATTTTGTGTTTCCATCCCATTTATTATCTTCGCCCCTCCTTTCTCTCTCTTTCTAATAGTCGTAACTCAGATCTGGGGTCACAAAAGCGGGCTCTTCTCCCTCCTCCCCCACTACGGTTCTTGCCTTGAATCTTTATCGCGAGAAGATTTTAGCACTTTCTTCCCTCGTCAACTCTCGTCGAATTGTGCTTACCCACGCTATAATTCATATGGGCTCTCGACAGTTGGCGTCATTTGAGACTAAAAATCTCCATACGGAGACTCGATCTCTCGAATTCCAACCTAACTGGCTTCGTGGCTACCTGTTGGACCACCGGGGCGACCGGTCGGTATACACAAATCTGATCGTAAATAGAAGGACCGCTGGATGCTTTGCGGCATATATACTGTACTGTATGTACTTTATGTACTGTAACACCCCTTCTATGTAACAGTACATAGAAGGAGTTCAAAATCTCACGACTCGAGTCGGGTCGGGTCGGGTCGGGTCGGGTCAGGCGGTGTTCAAACTTTCACGAGTCGGGTCGGGCCTGGTTAGGAGGACCTCACGGTGTCGGTCGGGTCGGGTCAAGGAGCCTTCAAATATCGTGGGTCGCATCGGGTCGGGTCAAGAGGTTTTCAAATTTTACAGGTCGGGTCGGGTTTGGGTCAAGAAGTTTTCAAATGTCACGGATCGGGTTGGGTCCGGTCGGGTCAGGTTGGGCCAGGAGATTTTCAAAAGTTAATGGGCCGGGTCGAGCCACGACCCGCGAAAAACGGGCCACTCGTGAGTCGGGCCAGCATGAACCTCGAGTTGTTTTCTGTTAACCCTCGGACCCGAGGGTCAGTCCCCCAGATCTGAAACTTGAAAAAAAAACGTTTTTCTGCCCAAGGCTTTTCCCGTACCAATACTCAACAGTGCTCCTCTGGATATCAGATTAAAACTTAAAAAACATCGCAAAATCTATATACGCATGTCCGCATCCATTCGTAAATTCCACATACTGTACCCAATACAGACAGGCCACATATCACTTCGGGGTACGAAGCTGAAGATTCACTTAGTTTTGAAGCGTCGACGCACGAGCCGCATCTGCGGGTCGAACCCGTCGGTCGAGAGAAACGTTCTCCCGGGTCCAGGTGACCCAACCCGCGGCATGACCCATACCTCACGGACCATTCGGAATCTAGCGGGTCGGGTCGAGTCAGGAAATGTTTAAAACTATCACGAGTCGGGTCGGGTCGGGTCGGGTCGGGTTGGGTCGGGTCGGGTCGGGTGTTTTTCAACGATCACGGATCGGATCCGGTCAGGAAGTTTTGATATATCACGGGCCGGGTCGGGTTGGGCCAGGTGGTTATCAATTATCACGGGTCGAGTGAGGTCGCGGTTCAGGAGGTTTTCAAAATCTCGCGGGTCGGGTCGGGTCGGGTCGGGTCGGGTCGGGTCGGGTCGGGTCGGGTCGGGGCGGGGGGGGGGGCGGGTTGGGTCAGCTCAGCTCAGCTGACCCGACCCGTTCCGGCCCGGCCCGGCCCGGCCCGTGAGATTTGACCTGATCCGTGAACACCCCTTAAATTCACGACCAACATGGTATGTGTATACCGACATGCTTTAGCCCTACCTGGTATAGCGGAGGACCAGGGTTTCAGGTGTTGGAGGGGACTCCCACTGTCGAAATTATGTTTTGCGAACGTGTGAAAGGCACAGCGGCGCCGGCGCAGCAGTATAATGAACGGTGGTTGGAGGTCGCTCGTGGAATAGACCTAACTACCTAGTCGTTTGGGCTGTGCTCGATATTACTCGCCTGGAAGTTATTTTACCTTTACGAGCTTTCACGTGTTTTTTTGTGTTCTTCGTTTTTGCCCAGTGGCTACGTCTACGTACCAGTACGTAGCTGGTACACAGTAGGAACAAACGCCTGCTGCTGTATTTTTTTTTCAGCTCGCGACACCCGCCCCGGGATTTCAAGTCAACCACAATCCCGAAGGGAGGGCTTGTATACATATATATATACTCGTACTCGTAGTGCTGTGTGGTGGCATATGATACTGGCTGTAGTCCATATTCATGTCAGATCAGATCAGATCAGATCTGATCAGTTCAGACCTGATGCCCATTACATGAGCTAGATCTTCCGGGGCAGATCGATTCCTGATTTACCATCCATACAACAAGCAGTAGACCCCCTCTGCACTACCATCTACTACCAGGTATATACAGTCTACAGTACTGTCGTACATCAATCATCATCCATGGTTGGAGGGTGGGATCTGTATGTCACACAGCTCCTATACGCAGTTTGTTCGATGGTTGTTTCTATATGATCTTTGTACGTATATCATGTTGATGCCAGCACATGCATATATCACACGATCTACGCGTAGATGATATACAGGTACAGCAGTAAAATTTACCAGGTACCAGGTAATAAGTAGATCGTGATACGAGTATACATGTGTCCGGTGGTGTGTGGTCTGTTTGCTGGTGTTTGTTTGTTGTGGCTGTTGGGATCTGTTTTTGCCCATGGAGATAAGGCACGACAGAAAAAGAAGAAATATTTGCGCGCGCACACCCCATTTTTAGATACGAAGTACCTGATATACCCCAGCGAGCGAAGTAGTGCAGACGGAGCGCGAGCGATCATAACACAGCAACCGCAGTACCGCTATCATCGTGAGAATTGCTGCTCCGCCTCCGCTTGCCAGCAGGCAGCCCGCGCTATTCACTACGTGTACGTCCCAGTTTCTAGAGCCTACGTTGTGGGGCTTGCAGCAACAAACAGGAGGATGAGTCGAGAGCAAACTAGAGGGGGAAGGTGTGGGAAAGCGCGTGATTGCCTGAAAAAGCTCGGCAGTAAAGTAGCGCGCGCGGGGCGCAGTAGCAGCCGTGCTCCTTCTTCTTCCACCTATTCCTAGCAGAGGCAAGCGCACCATCCCGCCTTATATCGTACCAGGTGCCAAGCAAGCTACGTACGAGTATACATGTTGGGTATTTTGTTGTTGCTCGTGAAGGCGTGCGTGCTTGATGTTCTGTTTGCTCACCTCCTTCCTCCTCTCCTCCTCCTCTCCTTCCTCCTCCTTCTCCTCCCGCTGAGACTGAACACAGAAGACGAGAAAAGAGACCTCTCGCCCAAAGCTCGAAACCCGGCGGCAAACGAGCAAAGAAAGGCAAGCAGCTCCGTGCTTTGCCAGCGACGAATGGCAGGCCTTTGCACTGTTTTTGCACGAAGAAGGTGGCAAGCGATGTCAGGTTGGCAGGCAAGCAGCAGTTTGACTCTGACGCCCCCCTCTCCCGCCTCCCGCCCAGCTCCCCGTCGGGGAGATAGGCCAGCGAAGAAGATCGCATTGCCCCTATTGGTCCAATCGCGCTCCGGTCGGGTGAACTGAGCCTGGCGACTGGCGACACTCATCTCTCCGCTTTTTTCATGCGTTTCGTATCTCGCGTTTCTGTTTCTGACGCCGAAACGCCGACGACGTAATGCTGCTGTACTGCTGTGCGAGAGTACCGCGTGTACGAGTTTTCGTCGAACTGCTGACTACCGATTTGGGCGACCGGATAGCCAGCTTTGCAAAAGCTGCGTGCTGCTGCTTTGCGAGGAGGGTCGGTGACCACTCCAGCTGTACCCTGTGGTACCAGTTGCCGGTACCGGCTCTCAGGGAGTCAAAAGTCGCTCAAAAGTCAAAAGTCGTCCAAATGTTTTTTTCTACGAGCACGAATAGACCGTCGGATGGCACTTGACAGTTTCATTTTTTTTTTTTCCATCGATCACTTCGTCGGCGACCGGCCCCAGACACCTACCAATTTGGTCTGAAATATAAGGACCTTTTGTTTATTAATATAGATATAAATAGGTCCTTATATTTACGCCCTCCAAGAGTGGCAACACTTTCTTCGTTTGACCTGGCAAAGCGCACAGCACACAACACACACATGACGCAAGCCCAAATATAGTAGTGGTACTTGCACAACAACAGAGTTCTACGGGTCATGCCTGGGGTACGAAGCCACACTGCTCAAGCATGCCCATCCAGATCCTGAACAGCGGAGTAAACCTGACACCGAGGCCCAACACCTCGAGCGTCGTGGTCTGTCGAAACGAGGCAGGGATCGTCTGTCGAACATATCATGCCAGCAGCAGCAGCAGCAGGAGCAGCAGGAGCAGCAGACACGGGCGGAAGAGGTGCTCTTCGCAGCAGCTGAGCCGCGGCGGCTCGGTGGACGCGGGAGGTGGAAGCAGCAGCACTGGGTGCGGCTCCGGTCATGGACACCACCATCACCAGCGGGCGAGCCTATCTCTAGGGTTTCCTTATCATCGTGTGGGCGGTGGCGGCGATGATGACAATGGTTGCAGCATGGGAGACGGCGGAGCGGGGTTTTCGTCCCACGACATGACCAGCGTTCTCGGGCTAGAGGTGACGACTCGCTCAATCGCTCGGTAGAGTGTTCGGTACGCATATGTATTGCAGCAGTGTAGGGTTTGTGTGTGGCTGTCGACGCCGATATCGCCACGCTGTATCGAGAGAGAGAGCACTCACCACCAGGAATGCACGTGCCACACTGCGAGTACTGATTATTCGTAGACCAGAGTAAACTACCAGTACGTATCATCATGTTCGTAAATATAATGATCGTTTGTTTTTCAATATGACACATATACGATCCTTATATTTATGGACATAATGGTATGCGCATGCTAAACGCGGGGCCCGTACGTACTCGTACATATCATACGACGTATTGTACGTCGTATGGTACGTATTGTTCTACCGAGTACTGTTCTGCCGAGTACTGGGCGCAGCTTTGCAAAAAGAGTCGTCGGGACCCGGCGTACATATCATATTAACCTGGTACCTGGTACAGCACTGTCAAACCGTACATAGCATGCGCGTAGAGGGAATCGACGCCGCACTCGTATGATACGAAGTATGACCTTATATAGCATAGTCCACCGGCCTACTCAGTCACAACACGGTGTACGTACTGCTGTACTCCTAGCCTTCACCTGGTACTGCTGGTGCTTCGTGCTGTTTGTCCCGTTCAGCTTTGCCACAAACGGCCTGGGTCGAGGGCACGGCACACATTGTCATGTAATATTGCGCCGCGGTCGCCTCGCGCAAAACAAATACCTGGTACGTACAGTGCAGGAAACCTAATAAGAAACAGGCTTATAAGAAAGCCAGGGTGAGATTTAGAGGAAAATAAGAAGTTCGGGAGTCGTTATCTTGAAACCAGTGTAGAAAGCACCCTCTCTAAAACAAGAAATCCAGCCTGGACCAGACTTCCTGTTTCGTATCAGGTGTCCTAGTATTGACAAGAGGGGGGGAAATGAGAGATGTTTACGAGTAGTGCCCGTTAGTGATAGTGTCGGTTTTAACACCAACCACCAACACCACCGCCTATACGAAGGCGTGTGAATATGTGAATACTGTTTTCACTCCCTCTCACTACTGTACTACTGTACTACTGTACTGCTCGTACTGTCCTACTGCTATAACGATTGCTGCTGTATCGCTGTCTGTATCATGTGTGCGTGAAGGTCCATCGGCTGAAGGCAAACCAACTCTCAGCAGACAAGCAGAGCAGGAGAGCCAACAGGGCCTCGGCCGCTCAAGCGTTGGCGGTGAGCACAGCAACAGTAGTTTATTTACGGTACAACCGTAGTACGCGACAGATGTTGAGAATCTCTTATTTTTGGCCAGACTGGAATTCTTACGTAGGACTGGGTGTGTTCCACGCTGTTTTCAGTACAAATAAGTCGCATTCTTGTTTTTTCCCCCCAAAATCTCAGTCTCAAATTCTTAATTTTCAGATTCTTAACATCTGTCGCGTACGACTGTAGTGTATACCACTCTGTCCATAAATATAAGCACCTTTTTATCGAATATGAATGTACAAACGGTGCTTATATTTCTGGACAGAGTAGTATGTAGCAATACGTACAGCATGCAGCAGGTTCTTGGTATAGCCACAAAGCAGCAGTGTAAACATTACGTACAGCAGCCTCCTGGCGTAGTTGTAGAATGAAAATAGTGGCGTATGACAAGTACGTACAGCGGCTTCTTGGTGCACGATAGGCATGCAACAGAGTTGTGTGTAGATCGTGTTATACCTGTCCAATTTGTGGAAAGTTCGGCAAACATTGAAAATGTGACGTGATCGTAATCGCAGCCCTAACTCCAGCTTTCTCCAAACGAAAACCTGTACGTCGTACTCGTAGCAGACGCCTGAAACGGAAGGGGATGGGTCGTCGGCGGGAGGGGGGGGGGCGGATGCCGCGGAGAGCGATAAGTCGCAGGTCTGGCTGCGACGCGCGGGGGGTGGCCGCCATGACAACTTGCCCGCGCACGCAACGCTGACCGAGAGGGTCAGGCAAGGCAACAACTTGGTGAGACATAATCAGTCCTCCTACGAGTACCGTTCTTGAGAAACATGCGATAGAATGCCCTGGATATGCTCATCTCCCTGCAGACATCATTACCAAGCTTTTACATCGGCACTGTTTTCTGATGATTGATGCTGTGATGCTCCACTGGTTGTAAGAGTGAAGTACCGGTATTTTTATCAATCAAACTGTATGTCGGTACAGTAGCGGTCCCTCTCTAGCGCCGGTTGCCCGCTATAGCGCCGGTGAAATCACTTGGCACAGTTTTCCATACTAAAACCTATATATTCCCCAATCCAGGGTAGCGCCGATTGCCGCTATAGCGTCGGTTTTTCCCGCTGGCACATACTACTGTACTATTGTTGTTAGCCATTAATCGAGAGTCAATATCAGGATTATTTTTGGCAAAGCTGTTGTGGCTTTGTGTGTGCGTGGGGGGGGGGGGGCGTACTCATTTGTTGCTTGCCTTAGTCATTTGACCATTGACCACGCATCCCTTTCGAGACGGAGTGTGTGGGGGGGGGGTGCAACGTACGCCAGTATCTTGCGTTTTTTTTTTTTGGCACGATGTTGCTACGTTGTGGGGTGTTCTTACGTTGCGGGATGTTGTCTCCTGCTGGCATGTTCTTATGTTGTGAGAGGATCTTCCTTATGGGATGTTATTATCTTATCTGTTATTACCATATGTGAGGTTATCACTTGTACGTTTATGGGGGTTGTTATTACGTTGTCGGATGTTGCTTCACATTCGGGTGCTAAATTACGTAGTGGGGTGTTCTTGCCTTATGGCATTATGTTATCTTATGTGATGGCATACGTTATCGGATGTTATCACGTTCCTGGTACATTATGGGATGGTCTTACGTTTTGGGATGCTACTACGATATTTGATCTTATTACGTCTATATGGGATGTCAGCTTATGCAAAGCTATTACCTTATGGCATGCTGCCATGTACGTTATGGGATGTTATGATATTACGGGAACTTCTTTCCTTATGATATTTGAGTACCTTATGGGAAGTTATTACGGTATGGAATGTTACCACACTACCTTATGGAATGTACTTATGTGTCTCATCTTGTGACAGGTAAAGTCGGTAAAGGCGGGGAGGAGCTTGCGACTGGCCACTCAGCGGCCAATGAAGGGAGCCCTCGAGATCGGGCTGTGGGCGGCAAGTAGGCCTGAACATTTCGCGAGGACAAACGCGGTGGGTGGAGTGTGGATTCGTTGGTGCGTGCTACAAAACAAAGCAACACACCTTGTGTATACGCTATTTTCCTTGGTTTTGTTATTATTCCTGCTATATAGGGCTGTGCGTAAGACATGCGTCGGCCTCACTTCACGCTGGCGGCTACAGTAGTTATTGGGTGGGTGGCAAACGTAAGCCAACTTTAAGTCATTAGTTGGGTATCGAGATAAGCCAACTAGTGTTCGTCGTTTTTAGTTGAGTACCGAAATAAGCCAACTAGTGATCGTCGTTTTTAGTTGGGTACCTAAATAAGCCAACTATCAGTTCGTCGTTGTTAGTTGGGTACCGAAATAAGCCAACTAATAATAGTGTTCGTAGTCATTAGTTGGGTGGGGGAAGTAAGCAACAGCAGCAGTAGTTACTACGTAGTTGCGCGGCAAAGTATACCAACCAACCAACTTAGTCGGTAGTCGGTATCAGCGAAAACCACGCGTCGGGCTCGTACAAACGAGCCAGTCAGATACAACGACGCAGGACTCGGCCATCTACAGCAACAAACAAGCGGTAAAACTTAGTCAACCCAAAAATGAGTCGATGGCTTACTTCTCGCCAGCCAACTCAACTTTACAGCCCTACCCTTTAAACGCGTTTTTTGTGAGTGGTCGACGTTGGTCCTCATCCCGCACGTTATACAATGACAAACATGATATATACGAAGTACTACTTATAGAGGGAAGGGCGGAGCAGGGAGTCAGAAGGTGGAGTAGATGGGACGTTTGGCCGGGGATAGGTGCGGAACGGCGTTAAAATCGTGCAACATAGGTTTCGTTTTTGTTTTTTTTCTCTCTCTCTCTTGGTTTTCTTCGTTTCGGGGATGTTCGTGATTATGACGCTGAAGCTCACAACATTGCTAAAATGTATGAGGTTGTCAACCACCGCCATTAACAGGGGCTCGTGTAGCAAGAACATAATACGTAACTGTCGTCAGTCGTCAGTCAACTTGTCTCGTGTAGGTGGCCGGAGAGTGTACGATGGACGCTCCAGGAAAATCGAAAGGGGTCCCTATTTATTTTGACTGCGTCAAAAATGAGAAAACATGCGTTCGTTCGGAATAATAATGTACAATAAAATATGTCTTTGTGTTTCTTTTTATTGCTTGGGGTGTTAATAAGTGATCAAAGTTGAATATTGTGCTGCACATTATTTGCATGGCAAACGCAATCAATACCAGGGAATATTGCTCATACTGCTATAATAGTTTCAGGGTTAGACAAGCCCACGATGAAAATCTCACGGGTCGAGTCGGGTCGGGTCGGGTCGGGTCGGATCGGGTCTGGAACTTTTCAAACTCTCACGGGGGGTCGGGCCAGGTCACCCTGACCCGACCTGGCCCGCCCCACGAGGTTTGGCCTGACCCATGAGCAGCCCTGACAAATACCTACCCAAACCGAAGAAACTTCCAAGAAAAATCAGCCTGGAACGACGAGGTGTTTTTAGAAGACAAACATCGACTGCCGAATAAAGTGCGGTACCCCAATCGAGATGCAGAACGTTCGGTAACATCCAAGGTACATATATACGACCAGAACACAGCATGCTGCTGTGCGTAGCAGCTCAAGAAAAAAGACGCGCTTGGGTACCTCCCCCCCCGAAACCCTACGTCCGCCTCACAAGCGGTCCTTACATGGATGCAGCTCGCCCTGTATATGAGACTCACCGAATACCTCACCGCACTTCGCGCTTGATATAAAGGAAAGCAATGTCGGCCTGGTCGGTGAAAACCCAACGTACTCCGCCCCGGCACTGCAGGAATGCGAGAGTCGTTGGTCTTACGACTGTCATATACGATGAGATGCATAACATGACCTGATCATACCCCCCAACCCTGTTCCCCTCCCTCGTGCCTTTTTGTGACGGTCGTCATACCGGCCAGGAGTTCGCAACAAAGGTTGACGAAAAAGACAAGCCGTCCACCCTTAAGGGCGCCAACCCTCCCGGCTGGGCGACCGGCCCAAGAAAATCCCGGCTTTTTGGAGAGGGCAGCGGTTACAGTGATGGCTCCGAAGGAGGCGGTGGCTGCGGTGGGGGTGACAGAAGAGATAGTATCGCCAGGGGGGTTGATCGGGTCAAGGTTCTTGAGAGCAAGGTGAGAAGGGAGTGTGCTTTGAATTTGGGTTTTGTTGTCGCTTTTTCATCTTTCCACCCAGCTCAACCCGCACAGTGTGCGTTGGAAGCTGTTGGAAGCTGGTTGTTGTTGTTGTTGTTGTTGTTGTTGTTGTTGTCATTGTTGTTGTTGTTATTGGTGTTGTTGTTTGTTAAACTCTCACAAAGGTGAGCTGGGAGTATTTCGTTGAGTATTATGTTTTTCGTGTTGAACCCGCACAAGATGAGGTGGGAGCGGCTCTTGTTTTGTTTCCGTTGTCACTTTTTTTTCTGCTGTAGATCAACCAACACACACGAGGTGATTTGAGAGTAGTTTCGTTTGTTTTTGGCGTCCTGCTTTGTTTCCGGGTCGGAGGGCGACTTCAAGTCGAGCGTAGACGAAGGTGAATTGAGAGCAAGTTAGTTTATTTTTGGCGTCGCCTGTTACTTCGGGCTCGGAGAGCGACCTCAAGTCGAGCGTGGAAGTTTGTGTTGTCGTCGCTTTTACCTTCCTGTCACGAAAAGCGTGAATGTCGTCACAACCATTTGATAGAATAATGTGCTCTGCAGCTCGATCAATTGGCACCCTTAGGTATCGGCATGATTTCGTTAATAAAGCGTGGCTTTAAAACATAATTCATATATATTGTGGGAAGGGGAGGGGGGGTACTTGTCATCGAAACCCTGCCCAGTAGTGTGTACTCTCCGACGGCATAAAACCCAATACATTATTATTCCCTTGCGCACCCACCCCCTTCTACCAACCCACCCCCCCCTTGCCGTTCTACCCCCCCCCACTCTGGACCTACGAGCATGGCCGTGCCGACATGAGTACCCCCCCCCCCCCCTTACGCTCCCCCCCCCCCCCGTCTCTATGTTATTTACCTCTCCTCAAATCTTACCCCCCCCCCCCACCTACCGTCCCGGCATTGTAGGGATGCGAGGGTCTATGGTCATACGAACTACGGCCATGCATGAAAATGAAGTACACCCCCCCCCCATCTACCCCCCCTCCCCCCTCCGGCCCCAAATCGCCTCCTCTCAAATCCCGCCGAAAACGAAAAAGCTTCGGGCTATAGAAAACCACTCGCGGCGCTCCCGACGATTAGATTCCAGCTCTTGCGGCGACGGAGACTCAGGAGAAGGAGGAGGAGGAGGAGGAGGAGGGCCGCCGCCACAGCCGTCCGGACCACACCATCGAGACCGCAACGCGTCCCATTCCAGCCGCTCCGGTGCTGCTGCTACCACCACCACCACCACCACTACTACTACCACTATCGCTACCGCTACCACAGCCGCCACCACCACCACTGCCCCCGCTACCGCCGCCGCTACCGCTGCTTCTGCCATCGGTGGACTTAAGGGAGGCGGTAACACCCAACGAAGCACTAGAGGGTCTAGGCTGGTTAGGCCCGGGCGGATGAGCGACGATCGAGGGGGGAGAGCGTCCAAGCCTCTTAACCTTGCCGGGGCTGGGCTTGGTGGGGCTGGGGGCGGTGTGGCGGGGGCGGGGGGCGGGGCGGAGCACGGGGGTGCAGGCGTTTCTGCGGTGGTACCGGCGAAGGCAGCGGGAGATGTCGCGCGTTTGAGCGAGAAGAGGGTTTCAGGATCATCGAAGGTTCGGTATGATGAGATGCGTGAACATGAATGCGGCGTGCGTGTGTTTGTGTGATGTTTTTCATTTTGTGGAAAGCGGCCGTGCTACGTACAAGGAGCTATCCGTACGGCAACTATTCCAGGGTGGGCATATGTGGTAAGAAGATTAATCAGAACCCACGATAACCCGAAAACCCATTTATCCCTTAATGTTTTATGCGCCATATTTGGCTGAGGTTACTAGGAATCACTATGCCCCCCCGTCGCATTAGTAGTGGCCCCTTTGATGCCCACGAGCGGTGTACAGTGCCAATAGCGATTGTGGTAAGCGGTAAGGAGTAGTACCAGTGTGTAGCAATACATCGCAAGCGACACCGATGGAGCAAGGAAATAATTGTCATGCCAAAATTAGATACCCCAGTGGTACTTACTGAATGAAGACTTGCCAATCCCACCTGACCAAACCAAACCGAAGTAAAGCAAGCAAAAACTAGGATGGTCGCGTTTCACAACAACGAAAATGTGACTGCTGATCGAGTGATGGTTCTTGTGTTGTCCCCCTTCCGCCAGCCGGCGTCACACCGTGCCTCTAAGCTAGCCCTCAACTTGGATGACGTTTGCGCGAGAACGTCCGCCAAGGAGGCTCGAGCGGATTCGTTCAGCCACTCAACTCCCGGAGGGTCGTTAACTTCAAGGTAAGGCGTATCCCATCGTACAGATCACTATCTAGATCGTCTGGATAATATAGATCATATAGATACATATAGATACTGTAACATATTGACCGTTAACCCGTTAACTGCAAGGTGGGGCGTGTCACATCCGACCGAACACTATCTGGATGATATAGATCATATAGATCATATAGATCATATAGATCATACATAACATACAGATCACATACAGATCACATAGATAATACAAATCATACACATCATATAGATCACACAGATCATATAGATCATACAGACCATATAGACAATACAGATCATATAGATCATACAGATCATATAGATCATACAGATCATATAGACAATACACATCCTCTTCTCTCGGCCGTTAAGTTCAAAGTGAGGCGTGTCACGTCCAACACATCACGATCCACAGTAGATAACATACGACGTAGATCATACAAATCCTCTACGTATCGACCGTTAACTTGAAGGTGAGAAGTGCTTCATCAGACGGACCAAGATCCAGATCCATCTAGACGATTTAGATCACACAGACCCCACACGTAGGGCTTCTAACTTAAAGTTGGGGCGTGTCGTATCGGATCGCGATCTAGATCCTCCTCTACTAGCCGTTAACTTCAAGGTGAGAAGTGTTACACGGGACAGATCACGCTCTAGATCATCTTGACAATTTTCTATTCGGCGTTATGGTGTGCAGGGGAGTCGAATCGCACAGTTCCCACCCGGAGAGGTCGGTAACTTCAAGTTGAGGCATGTCGCATCGGGCAGATCACGATACAGATCATATAGATAATATGTATCCGGTATCATACCTAGATCATCTAGATCATACAGATCATCTAGATCCTCTGTTCGCCGTTATGAGATGTTGAGATGTTGTGCAAGATAATCGCATGGTACAGATCCCATCCGGAGAGGCCGCTAACTTCAAGGCGAGAAATTTGGTCACCAACACACATCGCAGAGAGATCAGATAGACCCCTCTTTCATGATCTAGATCTTGCGGGATAGATAGATAGATAGATCCCTGATCTGATATCTACGTTATGATCTGCTGCACGGCAAGCATCGCGAGGGTGGCAAGCACACGTTCGACCAAATGTTTGAGTTGTCTCGATCGGATCGCAACGTATAAAACGTTAGGCCTGTGACTTGACTGACTATGCACGCAAAAGTCGTCGAGTAGTAATTGGTTGGCTAGAACTCACCGCTGCTAGTTTGCGCGCGGCTTCTTCGCGGAGTTCGGCACATGTTGCACATCTGACCCCTGCGTCCTTCATTTCTGTCTCGACGTGCATTTTTCGTGGATAAGATAACGGCTAAGTCATCTAGTTGGCGTAGGGTATCGTCACGTACTCCGCTGGATGTTCGACGAAACCACCATGACCCCCCTCCCCCCCCTGGTCGGTGAAAAACCGACATGCTCCTTCCCGGCATTGTAGGGATGCGAGGGTCTATGGTCATACGACTACGGCCATGCACGACATGAGTACACCCCATCCCCCACCGCTTGTGTTTTGTCTGTCACCATGTCTGGCGGTGGAGTTAGATCATTTGGTTTACATAGTATACTCATTGCTGTCTCTGGAAGTGACCACACCCGGACACAAATCAACAAACTTGACGCTACAATCCATATGCAAGAAATCCCGCCTCGCAAGCGGTTCCTAACAAAATAGTAGGATGTAGCTCACCCTTCATGTAACTCGTTCTACACCTCAAACGGCCGTTCGCGCTTGGTGCAAGCGATCATTGTCTACCTCGTCGGCGAAAACCCTACGTGCTCCGTCCCGGCATTATAGAGATGTGAAGGCGTATTATCATACGACTACGGTCATACACAACGTGCTCCGTCCAAGCATTGCAGGGAATTGACAGTCTATATCCATACGAGACGGCCATGCATAACATGAGTACACCCCTGCCCTTGAACGCCTCCAGATCTTTGCCCACCGCGACAAGACAGGCGTTGGCCCCCAGCAGACCGCATGGCCCCGGTCCTGGTCCGATGTCAGCAAGAGTGTTGGTGTTAGGACCAAGGAGTGCCAGGATGGCTCAGCCGGGGACTCCGGTAGTCATATCTGCTGCGGTAAGTGCCTATTTCTGCGTGGTTATTTGCCCCGTACCATATTGTTTTCCCCGATAAAATCGTCCGGCTATATTCAGCAAGAAACACACATTATACTCTTGTGTTGTATAGGTTGTACAAGTAGGCAGAAAACCTGCAAGCCTGGTTACACTGTCATCGTGGTTGATACTCGGCGGTCAATGTGCGGCCTGAGTAGTTTTTTACGTCGGTCAATCGTAGACAGCTACTGAAAGAAGAACGAAGCTATTGGATACATCCGTTAATAGCTACTGGCTGTATTTTTTTTCGATACCCATGTACCTGCATGAACACTAACCAGGGCAATGAAACGAAGAAACCTATTGGATAAGTCTATTCATTGCCCGTTTGATTCCTACCGCAAAAACAAAGAAATCTACTGTATTTGGATACGTCTATCCATTAATATTATTTTTCTTCCCATCCCAATTATTATCTTCGCTTTTATTTTCTCTCTCCTTCCTAGTCGCAACTCAGATCCGGGGTCACAAAGTGCCCCCCCCTCCACTACGGTTCGTGCTCTGCATTTTTATCGCGAGAATAATTCAGCCATTTCTTACCTCGTCGACTCGCATCGAATTGTGCCTACCAATAGCCCTCTTCGATTCCTACTGCAAAAACAATACCCTACTCGTATTGGGCAAGCCTACGTATTGATAACTCCATGAGATAGAGTGTTCCTGCTCGGCCTGTTGCCCTTGCTCGACCCTTCTCTAGTTCAGCCATGTATGTTCGGAAATGCAAGGATCGTTTGGATTAAATATTCATACACAAGCGTTGCTTATATTTAGAGACAGAGTGGTATTGTAGTACCACGGGGGGCCATAGTAAATAGAACCTATGGAACACACAAAACCTATATGTTTACATTTTTTTACTATTAATAGTAGTACCTGGTCCTATTTGCCATGGTCTCTCGTAATATTAATAGTAACAATTAGGCGTTTCCCCGGGATGCCGACTACCGGATCTGCCACATTATTTGCATGTGTTCATTTACTTCCATGGAAGTAAAACATTACTTCCTCCATGAAGGTTGTTTTTGTTACTTCAACGGAGGTAAAAAAATAATTCATTGATGAAAGTACACTTACTTGCATTAAGGTCAATTTACACCCATGAAACTTTTTTTTTTCACTTTCATGGAAGTTAAGTTTTACTTCCATAAAAGTAAAAAAAAACTTTAATGGAAGTAAATTGACTTATGTGGAAAATTTCATGGAAGTCAAACCGTACTTCCTTCCTGGAAGTAAAAACTCTTCCATGTTTCTGTGGGAGTTCCTGTTTGAAGAGGGCCTTCGGCCGCTAGACAGGTCTAGTGTGGTTCCGCGCTGCGCGCTACGCGGATTTTAATATCCCGTTTGTAATTGGTGCACGCTTTGGAAATCGGGATGGGCCCACTTTTGGTGAATTCATGTCCTTGCTTCCATGTTTCACTTCCATGGAAGTAAAGCTCACAGTATAAGCGCATGGAAGTCAGGGGCGTCCGAAAAGCATTTTGTCGACACCTAACTATCTAAAATGGTCAGAATGGAAAAGCAATCGGAGCACTGTGATCCCTGGACGATTTAGCACAAAACAAGTTTTTTCAACTTTCGTTTTTGAAATTTTCCAAAAACCAATCACTTGGTTTTAAAGACCCCCACTCCGAGGCTCAGGGGGGGGGGTCTTTGAAACCAAGTGATTGGTTTTTGGAAAATTTCAGAAAAAAAAAAACTTGGTTTGTTCTAAATCGTGCAGCGATCACAGTGCTCTTATTGTTTTTCCATTCTGACCATTTTAGATAGTTAGGTGTCGAAAAAATACTTTTTAGGACGCCCTCGTGGAAGTAAGAAATTTTTGACGGAAGTGAATGTTACTTCTATGAAAGTAAAAAAACTTCCGTGGAAGTTAAAAAACTTTCGTGGAAGTAAAATTTACTTCCATCGAAGTACAACAATTTTCGTGGAAAATCGAGAATCAGATAATGCGATAGATCGCGACTACCCTGGCGACTTATTGAGTGTCAGTACTTGTAAGAAGGATAATTGAATGCGGGATACATTGTTTATTTTTTGGGGCGGGGCCGCCTTGGCCGAACATCGCTATATTGCTGACTTCGCTCGCCTGACGTAAGTCGGTCAAGTCGGCTGGCCCTCAGCCGGTCTTCGCGAGCCGGCTTGCCGATTAAACCCAGATAGTTGGCTAGCGGCACCTACCGATTAGTCATCAGTCGTGAAGAAATACTCCCGAGTCACAGCTGTAACGGTTTGCATATCAGGGAGAATCCCGAAACGCTCTACGGTCTACAGTCTACAGTCTACAGCACTGCAGAAATATGCCACCGTTCTCTAACGCTGTAAATATTTCACACCTCGAACGAATCATGATATAAATATATCTATCTATGTAGCTACAGATAGATCATCTAGATCATCTAGTTCCTCACCTGCCGTTGTGATAGGTTGTGCAGAATCTGTGTAGTACAGATCCAACCCAGGAAACATGTGCTGTAGATCATACAGATCATACAGATCAGGAATCCGTATTCTCTGAAATCTCTAGATCATTAAGTAAAAAATGATTATTACGGCTCCTGCATGGCAACATGCGCTATAGATCATACAGATCATACAGATGAGGACCATATATTCCCTGAAAGATCTAGATCGTCAGGTGGGAATGATCTATATGATCTATCAGATCTTTCCAAGGTGTGATGAGTATTGTCAGAGAAAAACCGAGTTAAAAGCAACCGTGAAGTCGTACGTACGTCTGTCGTAGCCAACTACATAGATAGGAAGAACAACAAAGTGCCTTAGAAATTTACAAACACACCGACGAAAGCAATCAAATAATATCATAAAGTAAACAAAACAATATAACGGTACTCGTACAGTAGAAAAATACCAATGTATCCTCCCATTGCATTTGCCTGTTAGCAATGTATCCTCCCATTGCCTTTGCATGTTAGCCATTCATCCTCCCATTGCATTTGCGCGTTAACAATTTATCCTCCCATTGTATTTGCATGTCAGCAATTTATCCTCCCATTGCATTTGCATGTTAGCAATTTATCCTCCCATTGCATTTGCGTGTTAACAATTTATCCTCCCATTGCATTTGCATGTGTATGTCAGGTGAAGAAGGAATTGAAGGCAGCCGTGAAGGCATACGTGCTGCGGCAGACGGCCCTCGACAACGTCCTGGCGGAGACCATGCAACGGAGAGATTTCGACTGGGACACGGACATGAGGAGGATGATGGACGCCGTTAAGGTGATAGAAACCCGTAGTGACACCATACTTTATAAGTAGGCCAGAAGGGATAGGGGCCGGGGGGGGGGGGGGGGGGTTACAAGCATGCCTCGGTTACCGCTAACTGTACATACCAGGTACAGTTTACTGCGGCGTGTACCGTTTGCCGTACCGTGTACCGTACAGTTTCCCGTTTAGCCTACCATTTACCGTTCACCAGAGTGGTATCAGGTAGTATATTTACTATCTACTGTAGGCCATAACTAGCTACGGGGGCGTGTAAGTAGGCCAACATAAGTAGGGGCGGGGGGGGGGGGGGGGGCGGTGTACTCAATGATGGGGGGGGGGTCGGGGGGGGGGGGGGGGGGGGGGGTGATAGACCCACATGGACATGCACTACATGAAGAGGGTGATGGACGCTGTCAAGGTAAATCTACACCACTAGACTATGATATTATATGAAAAACCACGCAAGAAATTGATCCTTGTTAGTTATTAGTTCGGGCGTTTCATTTCCTTTTTTTCCAGCTGGTCAGGGCTATGACCCGCCAAAATCGCCAAAAAACGGTACACCGGTGGTTGTTACGCCAGTTAACGGTACAAAACCAGCTCAAAGTCCGAACGAACATAAGAGGGGATTTGAGTTGAACGGTGTCACAGGAAAATGTGTACCGTAATAACAATACGACTGGGTGGGGGATGTTTTTGAGTGGTAGGTGTTGAAGCTCATGCTGCATATTGTTGAGGATGGGGAAACATGCCATACGTCTAGTAATACTGATGATGACGAGCATGCGACAGGAGGGTGAAGCAGGTGGAGTAGATCGACGTCAAAGCTATTGTAGTCCAATAGTCTACTGTCCGATAGGCTACTGCTGTGGTCCTTGTTTCTTTCCCTTTGATCTTCTCCTTCTGCTTCTTCTTCGGGGATGTTTCTGGATAATCGAAGTAAAAGGTCATGCTGCACATGGTTGGCGATGCAAAATACAGTGTCAACAATAGTGGTTACGAGCGCACGAGCCAACATCAAGCTCGGAATCGGTATGAAGTTTTAGCAAATTCGGATTGATCGGGGAAGTTTGTGTCTGAGAAGGAGTTCCAATGGCGGAGAGGTATTATCATAACAGATTAAAAAAAAAACATCAGCCGTGAGATCGAGCAGGTGCATATAGGCCAATAATTTTAGCCTATAGAGACTGCAACGGTTTGGCAGCCGCGGGGTATCTCACCGGCTCTAGTACCCTCCTCTCTTCACGCTGCTGTCGCTTTTTTGTCAACGGCTATATCAACGGATACATCAACGGATACATCAACGGATACATCAACGGCTATCGCAACGGTTATCTCAACGGCTACCTCAACGGCTTTTTATGAAACAGATCGCCTCGGCCGGAACGGGAAAGAGGTTTTCCGAAAGCGTGCCGAAGGTCATGCGTCGCCAGGTATGTACATAAGAGTTAAAAACGGAATTTAAAAAAGAACAGCTTCTGGCGGCGTACATCACCCCGGTTCGGGGTACAATGTGAATATTAACCGAGGCGCATATTTCCGGGCAGAAGGGTATACTTAGTATGAGTTTGCGGCTTTGATGTTTCTTGTTCGTAGATCGTTTACTACTGAAAAACCATTCCACGCCCATTCATAGTAGTTGAACTACAGTAGTTTGTCCCCCCAAAACGTGGGTATGGCAACTGTAATGTAACGGTAATGTAACCGTAATGTAACCGAAGTACGTATGAGCATATTTCCGGGCAGAGTGATGTGAGTTTGCGGCTTTGATTTGTCTTGTTCGTAGACCGTTTACAACTGAAAAAACATCCCGCACCAATGTATAGTGGTTGAACTAGTTTGTCCCCCCAAAAACGCGGGTATGGTAAATGCAATGTAACGGTAACGTAACCGTAATGTAACCGACATACGTATAATATGAGCATATTTCCAGGCAGAGTGGTATGAGTTTGTGGCTTTGAATTTTCTTGTTTGCCCGTTTACTACTGACAAAAAACACCCCACACCAATTTACAGTAGTCCAACTAGTTTGTCCCCCCAAAAAACGTGGGTATGGTAACTGTAATGTAACGGTAACGTAACCGTAACGTAACGTAACCGAACTACGTATGAGCATATTTCCGGGCAGAGTGGTATGAGTTTGCGGTTTTGACCTTTTCTTGTTCGTAGATAGTTTACCACTGAACAAAAAACATCCCACACCAATTAACAGTAGTCCAATTAGGTTGTCCCCCCGAAATGTAGTTATGGTAACTGCAATGTAACGGTAACGTAACCGTTATGTAACCGAAATGCGTGTAACCGCTACTGTAGGTTCAAGCGAAGCGGCGGGCGGACGAAGCCAGGAGTCTGCAAGGCACCTGGTTCCCGTCGATGAAGAAGCGGATACTTGTGGCTGTGCGGCACAAAGAGAGGGGTGGCATGCCGGCGTGCGTGACAAAGCTTGCTGCGGCCTTGTACAAGGTGCGCGAAATCTAACAGCCATAATTCCAACAACTATAAATCCAACAGCTATGTATGAATCCAACAGCTAGAACTCCAACAGCTACTCGTATTATGAATCCAAGAGCTAGAAATCCAACAGCCACTCGTATGTATGGATCCAACAGCTAGAAATCCAACGAATTGTTCAATATAAATATAAATTGTTCTTAATGTAAATGTTATACGTCGTATCATTGTTATGTTTGCCACCCGCCAATGCCGTGACTGTCAACCAGCCGACCGTATCTGTCAACCAGCTGACTTACCCGTACATTATCTTTACCCACGTTTGCTATGGAATGTTGTTCCGGACCGCGCCAACGGTTGTGTAACTTGGACCCCCTTAACCGTATGCTAATACTCTACACGTGTATTCATACCGAATTTGCATCTACTATGTACGAGTACTGCACTACAGTATCTGTGTTGTACTTTCAGCATAATGGCATGGAAACACTCGTCATGTTTTTCTCCGCACCGCGATCACACCCATTAAAGGCATGTGGCCCAAACGACTAATATCATAAATGTGACCGCGGGCCTCCGGTAGTAGGATGGTCAGCTGGTTGACAGGTACGGTCGGCTGGTTGACAGCCCCAGCATCTGGTGTGGCCGTCCGTCTATATTTCAGTTGCCACAAAGTGATCGTTCGAGCCATTCATAGGTACACTTGAAGCCAAAAATAGGTGACACGTAAATCGAGTAGCCGAGAATAGGTGCACCTACGTACACACTTTGAGTCATTTGTAGGTACAATGGAGCGAAGGCCCAATATTAGGCGGACCAGGAAGCCTTTTCCGGAGTACATTACGCAGTGTACCTATAAATGGCTCAAAGTGCGTAGGTGTACCTGTTTTTGGCTAATGCCCTTTTTTTCAACATGGCGTTGGTGCCGAACCTTAGCCCTGCACTTGACACCCTGCCATATAATATTTTTAGCTGTAACTTACTTTTCGTTTGAAATAAGTCAAGGAGTAATTTTGTTTTCTTTTAACAACGTAAGATTGATGCTGAAGCTTAACCTTGTAAAAATGACATAAAACTCTCTCTGAAACTCAACCGGGCTACGAATAATATGTACGTCATTTGTTTTTTACTTTTTTCACGGCATGAAGCTAATAATGCCGAAGCTGAGGGATTAACCCATTCAGAACTAAAAACACCATCCCACACTAATTCCAAGTAGTTTGTCCCCAAATACGTGGGGGCCCTTTTAGAACTGCAGTCCTGTTTTGGGGACAAATTACTTAGAATTAGAGTGGTTTGTCCCCATAACGGGACTGCAGTTCTAAAAGGGTTAAGGGGTTAAAGTGGTCTCGTTCTAACCTCGGAACGTTTCTCGGAACATTTCTCGGAATCTTCTAGGATATACGTGAGGAGTTAGTGTGGACTATCAATCGATTTGTCGAAGCTGGGGGCCAAGTCGTAAACACTTCTGCCGAAACTTTAAACCGAAGCTGGGGCACGTCGTCAATTCTACTACTGCCGCCGAATCTTAAACCCGAGCTAGGCCTCGTAGTAGATACTAAAAGCTAAATCTGTCGAACCTTAGACTGCGAGGCTAGGCTAATTATTAAGCAGTACCGTCGAACCGTAAACCGAATCTGGACCGAACCGTAAACATTGCTGAAGGGCCGCCCCTTAAACAGAAGCTGGACCGAGTCGTAAACACTACTACTGCTGCCGAACCTTAAACAGAAGCTGGCCTACGTCGTAAACACCACTGCCGCCGAACCTTACACGGTGAGGCTGGGACAATTTTTAAACGGTGCTACTGCCGGACCTCAAACCGAAGCAGGGCCAAATTTTCAACAGGATTGCCTTGCCTTAAACCGAAGCAGGGCCAAATTTTCAACAGGACTGCCGAACCTTAAACCGAAGCTGTGGGCCAGGTCGTAGACACTGCTGCTGCTGCTGCCGAACCTTAGCCCGAACCTGGGACATGTCCTAAAAACGACTGCCCAACCCAAACCCATGCCTGGGCCATTTTTTTAACGGTAGTGCCGAAGCTTACGCCGAAGCTGGGCCGAGTCATAAAAGGCTACCACAGGTACTATTGCACCTGATTGCACCTTAATTTTTATTTCATTTGACATAAACAAATGCAAAGCTGAGTATCAACTACTATATCGTAGATTTAACTCACAAACATCATACTGTAAAATAAAACATAGAACAAACGCGCCCAATGAGCGTGTCTAACGTATCACACAGCATGCAAAGTCAACAAAGTTGAGAATCAACCGTTCAATCGGTAGTACTCACAGCTGACGCATTTTGTATATTTTATAAAAACGTGGCACATGCATGCAGGTTCTCGTGAGCGGGTACACGGTAACGCCGAACCTCTTCTGGTCGCTGGTCAGCGCTTCATTCCGCAAAGAGGACCACCGGAGCAAGGCGGCCCAGAAGATGGTCTTGGCCTGCCTGAGCTTCGTTCGACAGACACCCGAAGACTACAACGCCTTCCTCGCGCAGAACTCCATCAAGGTGCCGGCCTCGCTCCGCCAAGGCTTCCACAAGGCCAACCTCAAGCGCACCAACAAGAAAGGGGCGGGGACGAAGCGAAACGGAGGCAAGAGCAGCAGCAACAGCAGCGGTAGAGTCTCCTCCAGATCAAGGACGACAGCTTCAGAGGGAGATCGTGGCGGTGGTAGTGGTGGTGGTGGTGGTGGTGTTGGTTGTGTTGTTGGTGGTGGTGGTGTTGGTGTTGGTGGTGTTGGTGGTGGTGGTGGTACTGGTGAAAGCGGGGTGGGTTCGGTGGCGTTAGCAGACACCGCTAATACTGGAGAAGGGAGGCCTGGTGGTGGGGGTGCGAGTGGGGATGGGGTTGGTGTTGGTATCGGTGTTGGCGTTGTCGTTGGGGATGGGCGTAGGGGTGGGGATGGGTCCAGGCAGGGAAGCTTGACCACCGGGAACGCTATGAGCGATGGTAGCGACGACGGTAGCGAAACCTGGTCGGGGTTGAGCTTGTTGAGCCGGGAGACCACAGCGACGGGGAGTTTCTTGAAGGGAGGACCAGCGGTCGATGCCGGGCAGCAGCAGCAGCAGCAGCAGCAGCAGTAGCAGTAGCAGTAGAACAGACGGACGACGCTAACAGTGGATTCGACACAAAAAAAAACATACACACTTAATCAAGAACACCTTGCACACAAAACACAAACTATCGTATATATAGCAAGAGTAAAAAACACCGGCGTACGGGAGAGGGCGACATCATCCCGCCGTAAAAACCCTTGCATATACTGCCAATACAGCAGACAGACGTAATCCAGCAGGCAGTTTGTCCACAAAAACGCGACTGTAATATAAAAGGGGGTTATAACGCCTCGTGCTGAAACCCACTTTTTTTTTTTTTTTTTTTTATCCTCCGGCGGATGGGTCAAAATAAAGCTTACGCCCTCCACACTTCCACGTCTCACTTCGTGCACTTCGTGTCGTGTGTCAATTCACTCCATGCCCCCTCGGAAGTATCAGCCCTTGCTGTCTACGACCTTCGGGAACTTGAGCATGTTGACCCGACCTGACCCCCGAAGGGGCCCGGTGCGGTGGGGATAGCCACCCGAAGAGTAAACTCTCCGGGTAGTGTGGAACTTGCCGCAGCTCATCCACTAACAAAAACCCAGGCCAAGAAGCCTTCCCGCCAGACTCGGATCATTTACGATCCACCCTACCCGTTTGGGCGTTGGTCCTCGGCTGAAACCCACGGTCTCGGAATATGTCCTCGTTATCCCCCCGTCATACGGCTACGGTCATGCACGACATGAGTAGACCCCCACGGCCGTGCACGGCATCGGTACACCCCCCTCCCCCCCTCGCCGTCGTCACGACCGCTCTGGGCGGCAAAGGACGGATCGTTTTGGCGTTTACTTACATTTATTTGCGTCCAGAGTGTTATGTCGCTGTAACGCCAAAACGTGGATGTCATGTCAACAGTAATGACGGATGCTATGGAGCGATAATCGAGATATTTGATACCGTGTTGCCACTCTGATTCTGGGAATATAGTTTTAATTCGATGTTCAAATCAGAGCACCAACAGGGATTGTATTCTATTGTAGGCGCCAAGACTCGTACCTTGTTGTTTTTGTTGTTTTTTCCATCCCATTTATTATATTCGCCCTTATTTTAGCTCTCCTTCCCATTAATAGTCGTAACTTAGAACCGGGGTCACAAAGTAGGCTCTTCTCTCCCTCCTCCCCCACTAGCGAAATTGCTTATACGGTTCGTACTATGCATTTTTATCGCGAGACGACTCCATTCAGCCCTTTCTTCCCTCGTCGACTCTCGCATCATCGAATTCCGTGTTTTACTATATTGTTCGTGATATACCTACTGCAGGTTGTTTGGGGTTGTTTAGCGTGTTGCACATCAATTTTTCTAAACAAAATATTTATTTTGGATGAGGTGAAGGGCTAGTCTAATGTCGTACCAGGCGTCTAACCGTTAACAAAACGAGTGCAGTCAGTGGGCTCTAGACGCCACGCCTCTATCCGTCTCCTACTCCAACACGGTCGTACGGTCAGTAGTATTCGCTGTAGACAACGTATTAGCCCAACTTCGCCATACATGTTTTTCTTCTTTTTTTTTGTCCGTGCCTTGATTTGTATCGCGCAGAGGGTTCAGCATTCCCAACGCTCGTCGATTTTCATCGAATTTTGCTAACTCACGCTTTCACGCTTTTCGCTACGTCAAGATATATGTTTGCGAGAAGAAGTCCCTACGAGCATGCACTCGGGGGGGCTCGAACCCACGACCTTGGCTCTAACAGGGACGAGATTCACCTGTCATTCCACCGGGGACGCTGGCTGGTTCAGATATATGTTGATAGTCCACACTGACTTCTGCTCCTCATTGCATCTCATTTCCATTTTCGATAATTTCCCCAGCCGGCCGGGGGGAGGTAGGGTTGGTTGGTATAAGGGCTACCAGGTATTCGGCATAATGGTAACTCCTCAGTACGCCAGAAAATTCCCAGAATTTTTCCAGGGGGTACGTACTCGTACATGGTTGAAATTCGGGAGAATGATCGATAGGTCATACTGAATAACTCCTCAATACACCATAAACTTCCGAGAAATTTTCGAGGGGCGGTCGGTTGGCGATAAAATTATATGTTAAAACCATTTTGTCGATGCTCAAAAAACCATTGGTCAAAACTGGGTTCAAGGTCTACGGTCTAATGCCCTCCCTAGGGCCATGTGGTACGGCAGTGAGCGTCCCATCTCCGAGTCATACTGCATTAACCACGTCTTCTTCTTGAAGCTTGACTACCCGGAACGTTCCGCTACACTGAGAAAAGAAGAAAAAAAAACAGGATTCGCCGCGATCGATGCGACCTTTTAATAGTTTTTAGCCTGACACCGGCATATTTCATAACACGCCTGGAGGGAAAAACAAAAAACCAAAACCACCGCAGCCCGAGAATTAGCATATACAGGCTTGGCACAAAAGCTGTCGAACAAAATTCCACGGAGAACGCCTCTTTTTGGGGCGTCTGCACTCTAATTCCAAGTAACTTTGTCCTTAGAAACAATTCCAAGAAAAGGGATAAAAGCCAGGGCGTATCGAACCCAAAATTGTGTCTCTAAATAAAGCGCTTAAGACTAAATCTTATGTACTCGAGGCACATAGTGTTCGGGACTGCTGCTTTGGTTGTGCAGCAAACCCGAGATACACGCCACTACACCATTAGCGCACTCACGCGCTCCTGTAGAGCTCTTCATTATTATCCTCTTTGTACCCAGGTTTTTAAGGTTATACAAAAGGCGTTTTTTTGTATCGCTCACGTCCGTCCGTCTCCTCTCAACAATTTTCAGAAACATGCACAAAATCGTCCTTCTTGACACGCCCAAAGACAAAAACCACTTGACGAAAAAAACGCCCGAAAGAGCCGGTCGATTTAAGCACATGCTTATTTTATCCGTAACCAACCCCGCTCCCCTCTCTTCGTTGCTACGGACCTGGAAGGCATACCCCCCACCCCCAACCGGTTACAATACACCCTGTCATGGCGGGTTAAAAAATGGCCGAACAATGCTACCTGGGTAATCCTTGTCCCGATAGGGCGAGAACGCCGCAGACGCTGCAAGAAAAAAAGTTGCACACCCCCCAACCTCCCCCCCCCCCCGCCCTTTCCCGTAGTCAAGATAAAAGTATGCTTCACACCCCATCCCTGACAGCCAACATACCCGCATGGAAACCCCGTATCTCTCTCGAGCGGTTTGCGGACGGACAAGCCAATCCCCGCCTCGAGCTACAACACGGCTTATAGCCTAGCTTTAAGCTTAGCTTGCAGCCTAGCGATAAATAGCTTACAGTAGTTTGCTCAGCTTAGCTTGGCTTGCACTTTAGATTAACTTGCAGCTGAGATGCGGCGTAGTTTGGCTTCGTCTTAGCTTAGCTTAGCTTGCAGCTTGGCCATTATGCAGGGTAGGTTTGGGGATGATAGCTTAATAGCTTAAGAGCTCTCCTTGGCCATGTGTGCGATGAGGTCGACCACGCGAGTGGAGTAACCCATCTCGTTGTCATACCACGAAACCAACTACAACCCATCACAGCAACAGCAGAGAGCGGGGAAAAAGATAAAAAAAACACGCAGGAGTCCAAGGGAGGGAGGGAAGGAAGGAGGGGGGGAAGAAGGAAGATGGAAGGGAGGGAGGAAGGGGGGCAGGGAGTGAGGGAGTGAAGCAGGGAGAGGGAGGGAGGGATGGAGGGAGGGAGGGAGGGAGGGAGGGAGGGAGGGAGGTTGATCAGACGTAGCACACACCATGTCGAACCGTAGCCACGTGGCATTGAAAGCGCACTGTACTTGGACTGTGCACACGCAGCCTCATCAGCTGGCGCTTCAAGAAAGCACGAAGGGTAGCTAGCGCCCATGTACGCCACGAAGCGTGAGCCTCAACTTCTCGCAACAACACCAATAAAAAAGTGTAAAACGAAACTCTCGGTGCCGCCGGACAGCTATTAATAGGCACCACAAATAAAAACAAAACACAAAAGACGAACGAAAACCGGGGGAACAAAACAAGCCCCGAAAAACAGTTTATGAACATATGTAAAACCGACACCCTATGAGTACACACTGCTGTGCGGCAACCACATCCTTGTGCCATCCATGATTTGTTACGCAAGCGGCAACGCACTGCTACTACTATGCTGCTACTACTACTACTACTACTATTACGACTACTGCTATTGCTACTACTACTACGACTACTACTATTGCTACTACTATTGCTACTACTACTACTACTACTACTACTACTACTACTACTGCTGCTACTATTGCTACTACCACTACTACTACTACTACTACTACTACTGCTGCTACTGCTACTACTGCACTACCACCACTACTACTATCACTACCACCACTATAACCAGTATCAACAATAATAATGCAGTAGAAGTTAACGCTGTTAGCCTTACGGAGGACTAATAGTAACCTACCGATATATATATTCCACACAGCATATTGGTCCTGATTACTACTGTATGAGTATATATGAATATTATATGAGAGTATGAAGGTTACCTTGACGAAGTCGTCGGTGAGAGCGATTCCCGCGGTGGCGTCGAATACGGAGCTGTAGGGGTTGGAGAGGAAGTCGGAGGACACAACCGCGTCCTCGGTGTAGCCGAGCACACCCGCCATCGAGCCCTCTGACGCCTGCCCCACACAAACCAAGCAACCAGGGTATCGAATGAACGAGACAGACGAACCGAACACGGAATCAGATGCGGGGAACCAGACAGCGATGATGGGAGCAAAGGCTGGTTTGAAGGGCTGATGGCTTGATTTCATGGATGGATTGATTGATTGACTGAGTGATTGATTGGTCTGATTGAGAACTTTATTTGCTTGTGTGGTTTGATTGATTGATTGATTGGTCTGATTGATAACTGTATTGCTTGTGTGGTTTGGTTGATTGATTGATCGATCGATTGATTGACTATTGAGATTGTTTATAGTTGGTTGATCGATTGATTGATTGGTTGGTTGGTCTGATTACTTACCGGTAATAGGTTGATTGGTTGATCGATTGATTGGTTGGTCTGATTACTTGATTCACTGATTGAGTATTGAGGTTGTTCATGGTTGGTTGATTTGTGATGTATTTTACGTGGATTGATCGATGTTGATTGGCGGATTGAAAGTTGAAATTCACACGTAGTTTGTTTCTTCGAGTAGCTACTGTAAAGTTAGATGATGGGAGTGATTGATGAATTTGAACGTAAGTGATTTAAAAATACGTTGATTGGTTAGGTTACCGTATCTCCTTGGTGCATTGATCGGTGTTATTGATTAACGACTTGGATTCATTGACGTATATACACGTTGGTTGGCGCGGTTACCGTACGAATACCTCCTTGATGGCTTGCTACTCAACACATTGTATGTTTCTCTTGTTTTGGCAGATGTTGTTGATAGGTGTGATTGATGACTTTTGGCTATTGTAATTTGACAGGTAGATACGTTGGTTGGCTAGGTTACCGTACCTCTTTGATGGCTTGCTACTTATTCATAACGTATGTCTTTGTTTTGGTAAATATTGTAGATAGTTGTGGTTGATTGATGACTTCGACTATTGATATCATAATCGGCAGGTACAGCAGATACGCTGGCTACTGTAGGTTACCGTACCTCCTTGATGGCGGCCTTGATGTCGTCGTAGCTGGCGGGCTTGTCGAGGCGGCAGGTCAGGTCAACCACAGACACGTCCGCGGTGGGCACTCGGAAAGACATGCCGGTCAGCTTGCCGTTCAGCTCGGGGATAACCTGGGACAAACAAAAAGAAGGAAAAAAAAGGGCAGGTGCAAACAAAAAACGTCATAGGGGACAGATACGAGAGGGCGCCTTACGCCAGTCAACGCCATGAATCCGTTGAGCTCAAGAATGACCTGGCAGAAAAATATCGTTCAAAGCAACACAATTCACAAAAAGGCACTTCGGGTACAACCTGGAGAAAAGATAAATGAAAACAGACACGAAATACACAGAAGACGTCCTTAACGTACTTTGTATTTGTACTGTAGTGAAAACATGTTCTTTAAACCAAAACAAAAGACGAATCAAGGTGCAATTGCTCCCTGAGAAAAAAAGTACATTCGTAGTACAAACTATACCCCGGCATCGTAGGGATGCAAGGTTCTACGTATGGTCATACGACTACGGCCATGCATGACACCACCCCCTATGCTCCGTCTCGAAAAGGATTTGTGGTCATGGTGGTCAAATGATTCGAGGCAAGTCACAAATGAGTACGCCCTCCCACCCCCTACCACCCCCTCAAATAACAAAACGTGAACATAAGTCAAGAAGCCACTTTTCATTTCCGCTGCTGTTACTTCAAGCAAAAAACGAAAAGGGGACACAAAACCCCAAACCCCAATAAGGCTGTTCGTCTGTTTCTGCCTGCTTGTTCTCTTCTCTCACCTTGCCGACGGCCTTGGCCGCTCCCGTGGAGGAGGGGATGATGTTGAACCCCGCTCCGCGCCCGCCACGCCAGTCCTTCTTGGACGGGCCGTCAACGGTCTTCTGGGTAGCCGTTACGGCGTGTACGGTGGTCATCAGTCCCTCCTTAAGGCCGAAGGTGTCGTTGATGACCTGGAAAGAACCGGCGACAAAAAAACGACAAAAAATAAAAGAAAATGCAGAACCACGAAAGTTGGAATTGGAAAAAAAAAAAAGCATTGACGAAAAAACGCCACGAGTACATACCAGGTATCATATGGACGTATATACCAGGTAAATGTTTACGTAAATAGTTGCTATCACCATGTCCCTGAAAGGGGCGCGGGGTCCCAAACGCGTTAAGCGTCAGGGTTGGACAAAAAGCGTTAGGGTCGTACGGGCTACCTAGCACTTTTGAATCACGGGGCTCTTCAACCTCCAAATCGTCGTCATATCATCCCTGTGTTGCAGAATGGTTCATTTTATGCTCAGGCCATGGGTTTTGGGCATCGGGTACATACTCGTATGTCCCTCCAAAATCAGTTTTTGACTTGATATTAGCATAGAGCTCGTCAAGTGACCCCCCTCCGAAAAAACACGGTGAAACACCTCTACCGTACCATGCGTCGGTTGGAGAAAAGCGTTAGGGCTAGCGCTAGGGCTATAGGGTAGGATAGGGCTGGCGCCTTACCTTCGCGACGGGCGCGAGGCAGTTGGTGGTGCAGGACGCGTTGGAGACGACGGCCATGTCCGGGGTGTACTTGTCGTGGTTGACACCCATGACGAACATCGGGGCGTCTCCGGAGGGTGCCGAGATGACCACCTTCTTCGCTCCGCCTATCGTCAAAAAATGTCACAATAGGTAATATTATGTCGTAACATGTTGAGGGAGAGAGAGAGAGGCAGGAAATAATATGACAGCGACAGAGCATCACGTCACGAAGAAGGGGGGGGCGAGAGAGAGACAGAGAGGATAAGGTATCGTCAAATAAAGGTACTCCCAAATGAACAGGCTTCCAAATTAAGGTACTCCCTGATACCGCTTTGCCAAAATAAGGTACTGCCGGATGACGGTGTCGTCAGATGACGGTACGGTCAGAAAACGCATTCTGTGTAAACCTGTGTAAACTCGTACTGTGAACATGTGTCCACATATAGGTGCTAAATAAAAGTACTGCCAAATGCAAACACCGAATACATGTATACTACGTCGTATCATACCGGTATATCGCGTTTCGGGGATGTTAGTGAGAGGCGGAGTCGCACCAACCAAAAGAGAAACCCGGGAGGGGGGGAGGGGGGGAGCGGGGGGGGGGGGGGGGGGGGTCGGGTTGGGCCACCCTACCAAACCACCGCGCTGTCGCGAGCACCTCATCCCATGATATGAATAGAGCACAATGGAGTTCCTGTCGTATTGAAGGCGTTCGTTCGATACCAAAACACCGCTGTGCATCTGCACCGAAAAACATCGTTCTCGTCTGCGCGTTCGGTGTGCTCTCTTTGTGCTGCTGCCTTGTTCGATGCGCTGTTTGTCTCGTGTGCGTACACTTTAGTATATGTATACCATATTCGTAGTGAGCGTACGCCCGATAGGTCGGGGAGAGAAAGCGAACATGATTGACGGTAAAAGGCCTTATGAAGGGCAGGTTCAAAGCGACGCAGTTGTCACAGAAAGACACTCAAATCGCCAACTCACAACTGCGCAATTCACCACATCGTCAAGACTCGCAGCGCACCACAGTCAGGGGCATTAATAGCATACAGCCCTTGCTTGCCCCAGGTTTGAAAAATGGTTGAAAAATATCGCTCTGGCCGGCAATATAGTCCCCGTATTATACCAATATCAGAGTTCAAACGCTGACAGTATTCCCGGTCATGTGGCACTTGACGTGATAACCCTAACCCCAACCATATCCTTTACCTAGAAATTTTCCCGGACTGTTTTATTAATGCCACGTTGTCAACACGCAAGTAGAACAGCACTAATGCAGTGCTCACGTGCTCACCCTTCATGTGCGAATCCCAACCATACCCTCGACCACCTATTAGAAATATCTTTGACTCCCTGGGAAATTTCTCAAAAAAAAATCTCAGAAATTTCCCGGAATGTTCTACCATGTACTGAGACGAGAGGCTAGTGTGGAATATCGACCATTTTGAAACAACAGCTGGGCCAAGTCGTAAACACATAAGTGTAACAGCACTAGTAATAGTGGTGTGCTCACCCTTCATGTGGGCCCCGGCAGTGTCGATGCCGGTGAAGGCTCCCGTGGACTCCACCACGTACTCCGCTCCCGCGCTGCCCCACTGGATCTTCGCGGGGTCCATCTCGTTGAACACCTGTTCATTTCAATTTCACACCGGTATTTTGGGGAAAAGAAAGATGACAGAAAAACAATACCTCTCAGTTGTGAGACTCGTACAGAACTTTGTCAAAAACTCATATTTATATATACCGTTATGTATGTACCAGATGTAATATTGGCGAGCTGCGTACTCGAAGTATGATACTGTATACCAGGTATATTTTCACATTGAAAGACATCCGTGATATCTCGGAAAAAAAAAAAAAAAAAATGGTCATCACTTTTACTTTCCAGCTCAGGTCCCCTAGCAGGATGTGCTACACTCATGTTCTACACTCAGCGACCTTCTGCACAAGCCGTGGTCACAAGTGTCTTTCCCTTCTCCCCCCCAACTGCGAGTATATGTGTTCTTTTTAATCGCGCATAGGGTTTATTCAACATTCCCACTGCTCGCCGATTCTCATCAAAAAAAAAACTAACTCAAGTTCTCGCGCTTTCCGCTATTAATTCGTAGCCAATATCAAAACAAGAAAATGTAAATGTCCCTAATAAGAGTATGTGCACTCATTAAGACTTGGAACCCACGAAAACGATTTTCCTAAGGCACGAGGATAACCTGCCAAGCCACCGGGGGAAGCCCGGTGTGAAATCGAGAGCTTCGTTCAAAATTGATCGTTGTACGAGGTAAGCTGCGTGTAGTACCGTGCTAAGGGATGCAGGACCCCAGGAAAGATACACCTTGGTCGGTGATTTAATTTCCATTACGATACTGTATATATGTTATTGAGGAGACACGTGTAAGTTGAAGTTGAACTTGAAGAACAACCGTTGAAGTTGGTGAACTTTAACGGTCAACCGCTCAAGTTGAAGTTGAAGTTCAACCGTCCAATCACCCGTCATCGTTACGGCACGTACGTATTCGTACACGCAGGTTTCATTAAACGGCTGAACGGCGGTCCTGCAGCATCTCTCTCTTCACATACTAACTCAAAAGGAGGAAGGAGGGCAACGGGAGCAGTGCACCGGTGCCTATATAGGCGTCATCACCTGGCCGCGTCCGCGCAATATACCGCAAAAACAAAAGCAACATGGTTTGACGGTTTCCCTACAAAAAAGTTATCGCGTAACATGATTTTCGTGTGCGGCAATTCAGAACAGGCGATCAGAGGTACCAGTACTCAAAATGGGCGAGCGGCGGCGTGCGTGCTTACTGTAGCTCCCCCCCAAAAGTGTACGGCGCAAACCACAGCCCTGGCTGACGCAAGAACATCGTCCAAGAAACAACGAAACGGCAGGCCTGCCTTCTGACGTCGTAGAAACCGTTGAAAAATCCAACATATCTATAACATATTCAAAAATATCCACAAGATGCAAAATATCCAAAAATATCCCAACGGTCCAAAGGATCCAAAACATTCGAGCGACGGTTACAGTACCACGCCCCGAAATTCGGTGTTACCTTGATCTTGGTGCCGTCGACGATGAGGTTCTCGCCGTCGTGGGACACCTCCCCGTCGAACACGCCGTGCACGGTGTCGTACCTTTAGCAACAAACACACAACAACCAGGAGAACGAGGCAAGCTTAGAATATAACTCTTCTTCAGAACTACCAGGTACTAGACTACACACCCGCATTTTAAGGGTGAGAAATACTTGGGAGTTACAGTAGTTATGGCGTTTTGCGTAGTGGCAGGAAGGCTTGAGTTTTGCACCAGTTTCTCTCAACCGTTTATCTGGACGGCAATATAAGGGCCGTTAGCTATTGATATGTATATGGTAATGGTCCTTACGTTTCCGTCCACAGTGGGATTTTAATCTCAAGAAATTGAGTCAACTGCGAAAACTCTTCCCACAAGAGTGGTCATTTATTTCAACCACCACGCTGGACGGAAAAGTAAGGACCGTTAGATATTGATACATACATACAACCTGCATGATTTACGATGGCACGATGTTCAATGGGTTGGATGTGTACCATGTACGAATATGCAGATCCTGCACAATCTCACTATGGCAGGCGAGGAGCTAGGGTATATACAAATGGTTAATACATTTCCTCCTAGATTTGGTGATTTAATATGAATACTAATACTGCGAAACTCATCCCGCACTACGAGTAATTCCTACTGCCTGTAGTATTAGTAGTTTGTCCCGAAAAACGGGTGTTATGTACTGCCTGTAACCTAAACCTGTGCCTCGTCAACACGTTCCTTTTTCATACACTGCTGTAAACGATCTCGGGCTTCAGATTTCCGAATTACAGTACTGTTAATAACTGATCTCCCGGCTTCAGGTTTCCTAAATAAAATGGGATCTTCGGTTTCACCCTGTTCGAAAGTAAGGCAAGCCCTAATATACCGAAGGCCTGCAAATTGCAACTCGCTCCGCTCGCATTAAAAAAATATTACACCAACAACTCGCTTCGTTCGAAACTACAGTAAAAAAAACAATACCCGTGGTAAAAAACGGAAAATCGGCCACATTACACAAAAAAAAACTGGTAAAATGGAAAATCGGCCACAAAACGCATGAACATCTGGTAAAACGGAAAATCGGCAACAACACACAAAAAAAAAACTAGTGAAACAGGAAATCGGCCACTAAACACAAAACACAAAACAACAGGTGCGAAGCGAAAAAGCGGGGGCTGTTCTGGCTTGGCTTGTCTTGGGCTCACTTGAACATGTACTCCATGTACTTAGTGTCGATGAAGGGGTCGTTGATGGAAACAACGTTGACCATCGGGTTCTTCAAAGACGCGCGCAGTACCAGCCGCCCGATGCGTCCGAAACCGTTGATGCCAACCGTCACGGGTCCCACCGACTGGTCGATATAAATAGTACCGGTTGAAAAAGTAACGTCAAGCACGTAGAATCACGAAGCAAGAGGGATATGGCAAGTATTAATATTGATTTTTTTAGTGTCGCGATATATAGCACGAAGTGATGGTGTCGGGGGGAAGCAAGCGGCTCGCGGCTATATGTTACTCGCGTGAAAGCTACGAAAGAGCGGTTGCGGTCAAAGAATCACAACGCCCCGAGATATACCGCTACTCGACCAGGTGCTCGTTAAAAATAAACACCAGGTAAGAACAAAGCCTGTACTCGTATGTATGTACCAAGATCTACTTTACCATGAGCAATACCCAGTGTTTTACCATCATAAAAACCAGGTACAAGATACGTACCTGGTATCTAATATGAATACGTCCATTACATGATGGTCTCACAACCCGCCGCAAGATTTGAAAAAAACACACACAAACACACACAACACAATACCCGCTACCAATATATGGTACGTACGGGCTGGGCTGTACCAGTCATCTTTTACCGGGTGCTTCCAACAGTAATCGTGTTACCTTCGATCCGTCCTTAGCGTTGACGATGTCAACAAACTCCGGCTTCAGGCTCGCGCCGCCGACCAGGAAGCCGTCGATGTCAGCCTTCGAGCCCAGGGTAGGGGCAGAGCCAGCGTTCACGCTGCCACCGTAGATGATGCGGACCTGAACCATGCATGACGAGTATCATAGTGTTGGATATATTATCGTATCGAAATTTTCCACACAATATACCGATATATCAAAATATCGAACAGGGGCAGAGCCGGCGTTCACGCTGCCACCATCTATGATGCGGATCCGAACCATGCGTGTTTGTGCCACGCACAACGAGTATCATAGTGTTCGGATATTGGATCGAAAGTTTCCACATATTATACCGATATATCAAAAACATCGAACTTTCGATATATCGAAGGTTTTTTGCCCTCTATCCCCTGGCATCCCCGTGTGTTTTACGCATTTGCTATGCTGGCACTGAACAAAAACTCCCATGCATCAAATATCGAAATCGTTTACTCGTATGATATATCGATTCGTTTTTTTTGTTTATCGGTATCGTCTCGAACCCGATTCCCGTTAATTATCCAACGCTATCAAACAAGGAAAAGCACGGACTGGGCCGGACACAATATGGTTCAGTTGATTTTACGCAAAATATGTATGCGGCTGATCGTATATTGGCATATATGCTTCTTCCACAAAATTAGTGTATTACAGTACTACGTAGTAAATGCGATTTTCTAATTTCGACGGCGCTAAAACCAAAATGGATCCCTTACGAGGTCGCCAAACCTTGAACCAATTTGCACAACCGGCCCGAAGCGGGGTACAATCTTCGAAAAAAAAGCAACCAGGACTCAGCGAAATTTAGTTCGGCCAATCACGACGAGCAACACATCACCAATACAACAAAAACACACCCCTGAAGAGCAAGCCGCCACGAAAAAATCTTTGCACGGCGTACACAGCTGGCGTCCATATACCACATGACATATATATACCTGATACATGTTGCGTCAGTATATACACTTCGTACATGGTCAGTACCATACAAAACATGGAAAGCAGCAATACAAAACATGGAACGTACCATGCAAAACATGGAACGTACCATACAACACAAGCGTAGTCTATTGGTCGATAAAAAAAGACGGTTACGGCAGTTTCATTTACAGCAGTACTGACCTTCTCCGCCACGGAAGCGGACACGTTCTCGGCGATCCACTTGCGGAGCCCCTCGTGGACCTAAGGGGGGAAAAAAGCGAACCAAAACACGCCGAAGCAACATCGTCAAAACCCGGCAAAAGTACCCGCTGGTTCAAAGCGACACCCACCACGATGAGATGGAGTGGGGCTACAGGAGCAGACGTGACAGAATGTGCTGTGTTATCCCTTTTCAGCTTTGTGACACCCCCCCCCGAGATTCCATGTCAAACCACAATTCCGAAGGAGAGCCTTGTATACATCAACAAACTCAGGGCGATACCCTACCCCAAAAGGGTCTATATACTGTAGACTACGAAATGGGGGGTCTGGTCTGCCCAATGGTGTGAAACTATTGCAAAACGTATTCTACTCTATTTCAAAGTAAAGCTGACGGGGATAGATCGAGGGCAAAGCGCGTACGATATGATGATATATATACCCCCCCGTCAATATGATCATATTCCCGGAACACATCAAAACTTTCCATACAATATCCCACTCAATTTTCAAGTAAGTTGACGCTGATCCTGCGGTGAGGCCGGTCGGTGCCAATCGATGATGGTTCAGACGGGAATATAGATGGAGGGTGCAAAAAGCGTTCGATATGATATTCCAGTCAATAATATCATATTTCAACTTGTCAAAACTTTCGATATGATATCTCAATCAATAGAGTCATATATATGGAGGGTAAAAAACGCGCTCGATATGATATTCCAGTCAATAATATCGTATTTCAACATATATCGAAACTGTTGATATGATACCCCCCCCCGTCAATAATATCGTATTCCCCAACATATCGAAACTTCCGATACGTCTATCTCCAGGTTAAGTTGACGCACCTCCTGTGCCTGTTCGGGCGAGGCGGTGAGGCCGGTGCCGATGGCCCAGACAGGCTCGTAGGCGACCACGAAGTTGTCCCAGTCCTTCACGGACCCGGCGTAAGCCGCCAGCTGGCGGAGCACCACGTCCATCGTCGACCTGATCACGCCATATCATATTAGACGAGACAGCAGAATGTTAATGCTTGGTTTCGACGATGCATGGACGATGCGATGGAGGGGTGGACGAACCTTGATAGTAGATATTTCCGGGGGGGTTTGTACTTGGCGCCTGAAGCCGACCCTCCGACCCGAACCCTAACCCGAACCCTATGCCAGTGGTCAGTGCTGGGATGCTGTGCTTGGTAAGACTCTAGGTTGACTCGGCCGGCGTGGATGCTGAGCTTGGAAAGACTCGGGGGTGACTCGGGATGCTGAGGCTGGGGAATACTCCAAGTTGGTTGGGCCGCGTAAAACATACCATTAGCTAATCAGAGTGCCTAAATAGCTACCTTAGCAAGATCTACTATCATGATTCGTCCAGTACTGATGCGATGCATGCAAAACATGTCTCTCCGTGTTGAACCTTGAAAAATTGAAAAATTCCCGGGGAAACCACTTGCAGGTTTTTTTTTTTACTGTATCTGGGGGGTCTGGTGCTATTGTGATTGCGGGATATCAGCTGAATCCAACGGGTGTTATATTATAGATCGTTTATTATCACAGGTAGTAGTAAGGTGCGTTGATACACTGTTCTGGGCTATTAATGATTGGCAAATGACCTCGAAATGGTTTTGAAGCGCTCAAAAATATTCAGATGGCATGCCGCCGCCGCCGCATATCATTGCTGTGGCGTTCTGTCACAAACCTGCTTCAAAGTGATCATCATGAACGGCTGATTTATGAGGGACAGTACTCGCACCTTGAAAAACAAACACACAAACAAATTGAACAAAAACGAACAGCAACAAAACCACTAATAAACCAGATACCTACTAAGGGCCCGTTTAAACGAAGAAAAAAAAGTATTCAATTTGGAAAGAAAAAAATCAAATCCGCTTTTCATTGGTCAGAACCCGCACCACCACCCAAGATTATACCCCAAGATCCTAATCTTTGGTGCTGGTGCGTGTGTTGACCAATGAAAAGCGAATTTGAATTTTTATTTTTCCAAATTGAATTTATTTTTATACTCGTTAATATGGGCCCTAAAATATGCCTGCTGGTATATATCATACATGTAGGTGACAGAAGGTCTTTCATCTTCCCTAAGCAAGCAAATTACCACCGCCAAGCCAATACCGATAATTTCGGAACGATACATGAAACTTTGATCGTCCGCTTCAGCGCCGATGAAAAGAGCGGTGCTGCAACGAGCAAAAACTCGTCCCCTATCCCCTACAAGGGGATGCAAACCCCTCTCCATCACAAATATTTGCATGTTTTTACACAGGGATGTGTGGTTTATCAATACCATGGTACGGTATGGTAAGGCATCAATTGCTCGAGCATGCCATGACATGGTGTCTGGTATGGTATATTATAGCATGATAATGGTTCAGTTTGGTATGGTTTGGCATGGTATCATTCAGTTTGGTATGGTATGGTTGAAGGACACCTGATGAAAAACAGGCTAATTAGAGACCCAGGCAGGTATTTAGGAGAAAACGATGAAAGCGAGAGACGCTATCTAGAAACTACTGTAGTTAAGAGAACACCCTCTCTCAAATAGGAAATCCAGCCTGGGCCAGCGTTCCTGCTTCTTATTATTAATAGGTGTCCTCTACTGTACCAGTATACGAGAGCATGGTTTGATACGGTATGGTACCATGCCCTGGTTGCCGCTCTCACCCCGACTCCCTCTCCTCCTTGCTCTCGCCGATGCAGCCCATGACGGAGAGCCCGTGCTCCTGAGCGTAAGCGGCCTTGGAGGCGCACTCAGCGTCAGACTCGCCCTTCAGGCGCACGAAACAAAATAAGGAATTACGACCAGAGACAAAGACGGAAAAACAGAAAGAAGGGAGACAGAGACACAAGAGAGAAAATAAGAAAGAGAGAAAGAAGGGAGATAAAGACACAAGAGAGAAAATAAGAAAGAGAGAAAGAAGGGAGATAGAGACACAAGAGAGAAAGAGAGAAGAGAGGGGAGATATATAGAAAGAGAGGAGAGAGAAAAAAGAGAGAAAGCGAGGGAAATGGTTAGAAACTAAAGCGGTTTCGGGAAACAGACGAGCACGTGCTCAAATACCAGTCTGTCCGCAAATATCAACACACCCAAACGGTCCTTACATTCAAGGACATTTGCATCGCTACTCCGGTTTTAACCCTTTCAGAACTGCAAAACTTATCCCACACTAATTCCAAGTAGTTTGTCCCCAAAATCGTGGAACCAGTTCTTAAGCGGTTAAACAGAGATACGTATTATATGAGGGAAAACCAGATACCAGGTATATATAACAACATTTAACAACAGAATGTCGTATGATACAATGTACAATGTAGGCATGCATCCACGTTCTTGTTGTACTGCTACAGAGGGAAGAGGACTCGTCGACCACTTATTACAAGAACGACGTAGCGAGCACGGTGAAATGTGAAAATATGAGTACACCGATATCGCTCAAATACGTTTTAGACTTGCATGTTGAGTTGTCGCCCACGGACACGTGGTGAGCACGGTGAAAATAGTAGTATCGATATCGCTCAGGTACGTTTTAGACTTGCATGTTGACTTTCCGACCACGTACAAGTACTCAGCGCGGTGAATACACCAGTACCGACAGGGTATAGATGTACAGATAGACTTGCATTTTGAGTAATGGATGGGGTTTTAACAAAGGTGGGATGTTGTCGTACTTGTTCCTTCTCCAGAAAATTCGCGCACGAGACTATTGGCAGGGGTAAAAGCCGTCTCGTCCTGCGCCATCATAATTCAGAATTGTTTCTTTTTCGCCACGTACACGCGGCCGAAACGACTTTCCGTCACAAATCAAAGTTATCCGTCATTCGCCACAATGTTATCCGCTACCCGTCACAGGTCACGGGCCACAAGCTGACGGATACACGACCGGTTTCGTGTTACTGTATGGTGTTACTTCACGGCTTACTTGCGGTGCTAAATGTTTCGAATGTATCACGATCACCAGGGTGGGTAGCTATGGCACAAAGGCAAAAAGGTGTACATATCATGAGATCGCCGGAGATTTCTCGTGTGTGACAAAACTGCGAGCAAAGGCAACAAAGACCAGAAAGAAGCTTTGACCATACAAGCTGCCAAGAGACACAGCAGCCTGTCCTACTATGACAATGGACTGGAGTTTTGGCGATGAATTGATGCGCCTAACAACGTAAAAAAACGTAGTTTACCGCTGTAAAAGGTATGAAAACCGCACGCTGGTGGTTACTACTTAAACTGGCTACGAACGTGGGGAAATGGAAAACAAAACCAACGTGAATGTTTTGTGATATTATACAAAAAACACGAGACAGCAGTACGAGCCAAGGATGTTGTTTTGCTATTGCCTTGTTTAATTGTCATTTCTCAATCCATTTATTATCTTCGCCCTTCTTCTCCTCCTCCCTCCCGACGTCGTATATGTACGTAGTCGTAACTGCTGGGCACTTTTTTCCTCAACCGACTCCCGTCGAATTGCCTATATGTACCAGGTACCGTGATGCGATACGGTAGATATGCCGGTAAATGTAATGGCATACTCTGAAGTTTCGCCTCGAACCGCCAACGTGTCCGCTGTTAGTAGGATAGTTGTGGGTCATTCTGCTGCACACGTCAATGACCCACAATCGCGTCATTGCACTCTTCGGGGCCAAACTCTAAACTTTTACTCCAAACTTTCCAACAGCTTTTTTAATTTGTGGACGACAGATAACGACGTAGAATAGAACATCGTCAAATCATCACGGAACCACACATTGTTCTGATGACCAAGTACGTACGTACAATACCCACAATGAAAAACAGATCAACCACGCACTCGTACCGTGTAAAACATCAGATGTAGACCAAAACAGGTGCCAGGTATGGCATTATATGTGTACAGAAAAGGTAGCAAAAACACCAAAACGCAAAAACAAATAGCAAGCACAAAACACAAAAGACACACATAAACACCCGCAGCTTGCAGAGATGAGATACCACTAAAAGTATCCATCTCTCGCAGCTAAGGAATGAATAGCCACTGTTAAATAACGAGCTGAGGTAGTATTTTTTATTCGTACCGACACTTCTTACTAACTACTGAATCAAAACACTCACAGCTGGAGTATAGAGGCACGTAAAAGCAAAATCCGACACAATAACGACTTTCGTAAATTCGTCTACTAGAAATACCACCCGACTGATCTTGTATTTTCATTTTGACCTTTTTGGGAGTGCGGTGTCGTGGTTCTCCTTTTGTCGTGCTCCCCCTGGTTGGTGCTCAAAACTACAATACCATTACACCATTACGCGTACGCAACAGGAAATTACGAAATTGCAAAGTGCGAAATATGGAGCTGGAAATAGGCCTCCCAACAACTCTCCTATACACCCTCGAGTAGTGGTCACCTGCTGATAGTGAATCTTAATATTCGTACGGTAGCCGTTCGCGCACTCTGGTTGGGTAAGGGGTATTATAAGCGGCTCAATCAACCTTTCATGGAGTATTTCCAAGCACATCATCCAAGCCGGCCAAATCAAACCTAGAGTGTTACCAAGCATAGCATCCCAGCACTGATCACTCGTGTTGGGTTCAGGCTAGGGTTCGTGTCGGAGGGTCGGCTTTAGGCGCCAAGCACAAAACCTCCGGAAAGATTCCCTATCAGGGGGTGAACACGCCTCCTCCTATAGAAATACCTCATGCCTGGTATCATATATACGATCTGCGACCCTGCCTATGAAATACGTACGACCTTAAAAACATAATTTTAAAAGGTAAATATCATACGTCGTTGCCCATATAGGGACCCCACCCCATATCTAAGGCGTGCGTTATGTGCAGGTTGCACCTGCAAAAGTTTTTGTGCAGGCTGTGTGTGGCCAATTTCATGCTTGCCCGTCGACCCAGACCAAGCCAACCCCAGACACACCCCTAACCCTAACCCGAACCCCAACCCCTTGGGGAGCACGAGGTCGGCAGGGGCAGCCACGCGGCTCCGCCGCGTGTTTTGATGGCGTTTTTCCAAAAAATAACATGCGGCACAAAAGGCCAGCCTCACACATTAAAAAAACAGCATCCTGCACAAAAACTTTTGCAGGTGCAACCTGCACACAGTACGCGTCCATATCTAACCCCCCTTCGACCCTTTTTTACGGCGTTTCGCGCGTGGTGCTAGCGAAGTCTGCCTGGTCGGTGAAAACCCGGCATGCTCCGTCCCGGCATTGTAAGGATGCGAGGGTCTATCCATGGCCATATGACTACGGCCATGCATGAAAATGAAGTACACACACCCCCACACACACCTTTTGTCGGCGCTCGGAGTGGCCGATGATGCACCAGTTGACGCCCATGTCCTTGAGCATGTCCGCGGACGTCTCCCCCGTGAAGGCGCCGTTGCCCTTAGTCCAGCAGTCCTGGGCGGCCACCTGGGACGACATCGTTCATCCCGAACAAAACCAAAAAAATCCGGCCAGAACACAAAAACCAAAAAGGCAAGCCGGCGGCGGTGGCAGGAGGGGGAACAAAATGTCAGGGGTCTGGTGGTGTTTTTGTCGGGGATGGCAGTTACCTACAGCCGGCAATTTTGCGTTAACACGTGTCAGCGGTAGGTAACGTAAGTATTTCAGAAAAAAAAACGGTACCCGCTATCCCAAGTAACGCCTACATATCAATTGGAAACCCGTGATTTTTCGATATTCACACAGCAGCGCACAACGCACAGCACACACAGCAGTATCGCACAGAAAAACACACAGAGCAAAATGTCAGGGTCTAGTGGTGTTTTTATTGCTAAATAGGCGATCCGGAAATAAACCTCAAAGGCATGCTTTTGTGCATTCCCCCCCCCCCTTATTTTCAGTTAGCCTTCGTTTGTGTGATTTTTTTATGTTTTTTTTTTAGTATATCCCCGTGTCTTGGACCTCGAAAATTATAAATTGTAAAAATTTGTAGAGTATCACAGCAGTGTGGTGTCTGAGAATGAGATCCGCGTGCTCCCCTGGCTGTACAGAGTAGTATCGTGTTAATATTCCACGCAACAGTAGTAGCAGAGCGGTCATCACACCTATAGCTATTGACAAAGCGACAGGAGTAGTAGGCGAGGGCAGTAGTCTATGGCAGTTGGCAGTAGACTTAACCTGTGATACGTACTCGTACTGATAGGTCTTGACAAGAGCAGCAGTAGGCAGTCTAGGCAGTTACAGTAGGGATGACAACAGTCGTGTCGTGGCTTTTGGCCGTAAAACCAGTACACAGCAGTAGTGATTATAATTATAGCCTCTGAAGGTCTGTTCTTATTTTTTAAAGCAGTAGAAATGGGCACAATAGAATCTTGGCTTCGTTATCCAACAGGCATGGGAAAAGGCGGATAATTCTCGTTGATTTCTCGCGTTTTTCTCCCTTCTTGAGTCTTTTCATATTGCCTTTTTCTCGAGTATCGATTTCTAAAGCAGGAGTCTCGTCTCTTTTTCAGAATTCATTTTTTCCTGAAATTGCCGGAGCTTACGTACGACGAGTACGAAATATATACTCGACGTACCAGGTAGCGCATGTCACCCAAGTTCTGATCATCACGAACACATTCAGCAGTACCAGATATATAACAGGTATCATATTATACATAACTGCAGTGTAGATTTTCAGATTTGATTTCCGTAATTTACACAATTTCAATGTACCAAATGTCGATGGACCACCGGAGGAGACAAAAGTCGTACGTATGTGAGTACAAGTACTCAAGGTTCGACTCGAAGCTTGCAACAGTTTCTTCTTTGTATGCGTAGCGTGGAATACACGCCAGGTGTCGGGTTCCAGACTTGACGACAAGTCTGGTCCGTGAGAGTTGTGAGGGATGCGGGCGACGCATCCCATCATACACCAGATGTCTCGGGTCAATATTACCAATCATAGTTCGTCCGTAGACGAAGGATTGTACCGAGATCTTACTGATGAGATCATAGGAGATCTGACGTCACAGTTTGTACGATGAGAGACGGAGATCTCATGACGTGGGAATTGGTGATACCTGCTTGGGAGATCCTTACGGTGATCTCCGGATATATGCAGGTTGGACGAGGCATGGCTCCCACACGTACGCTATTTAATACTACTCGTACACTTTGTACACAAACACTAGACCTGAGACTGTAAACTGCAGACCTTGCCGGGGGGCGGGGGGAAAAAGCAGTCTTATTTAATTATTTAATGGTTTTACTATCGTCGTATCATACCATATGATCGATGTGGCGAAAACTCAATCCTCCGCCCCGCCCTGTTTGCAGAGCCAAATAAACACCCATCTCTTCCCTTTCTTCCCTTCCCTCCCTCCCCTCTCTGCCTCTCCAGGTCCCTCCATCCCTTCCCACACCCGGAAGGAGTCATACACCCCAAGCAACAAACACCGTTCACGTCCACACACTGCCCACTGCGACAGTAAGCAGTCAGTATATAGATATAGAGATGGCACACGACCAAAAAACACCCTTAGACAACAGCACAACTACTGTACGTAGCGCAACAACACAAGAGGACAACATCATAAAACATCATAAAATAATCAACCACCACCATACTGCACTGAGCGTAGTATCTCTGTGTCGTAGTTTTGTGACAACAGAACTGGTACCTTTTTAGGATGATGAATCGGCACGGACACTGGGTGTGCTGGATGTCGACGGGTAGAAAGGAAGGTTTAATGTGAAGAACACACACACACACACACACGCACCCACACACCCATACTGCTGCTGTGCACGGCAGTACGAGAATCAAGCGAAACAAAAGAGAGGGGAGAGAGAAGAGAGTAACACTATGGACGAAAATTTAAGGAGCGTCTTGTCCTTCATATTTATATCCCAACGGTCTTTACATAACCGCCCAGGGTGGTAGTCTATATAAACAGTAGGTGGTCCCTTTTAACTCTTATAGGACTGGAGTCCCGTTTTGGGGACAAATTACTTAGAATTAGAGTGGGTTGTCCCCAAAACGGGACTGCAGTCCTAAAGGGGTCAAGAGACGTTGCGGTAAGGGAAAACGGTACATAAGGGACCTCAACTTTCTGCCCACCATTTTCGCCCAACTCCCGACTCTCCTTAACCCTTTTAGGAGTACAGTCCCGTTATGGGGAAAAATTACTTGAAATTAGAGACAACTATACGGCTATGTGCACTGGAGCACTAAAAGGGTAACTCTGAAAAGGGACGTTGGTAATTAAGGGACCTCCAACATCGAACGCACCTATGTACAAGTAGGGAACCCATGCAGAACTGGAAAACTTATCCCACACTAATTCCAAGTAGTTTGTCCCAAAAAACGGGGGACCAGTTCTTAAGGGGGCTACGTACACTATGTTGATGTTGTGGTTGTTGTTATTGGTCATGATGGGTCATACCTTGACGTCGCCCCTGAGCTTCTGCGACACGCCGTGCAGGTAGACTGACGGCGGCGCCACGACGACCTCGGTGTTGGAGGTGATGTTGGAGGCGTTCAGCACACCCACCAGCTCCTCCACCTGCCCAGAGCAGAACGGGATGCAGGTTAGCCAACAAGGTACAGGTCAAATCAATCAACGCAAGCAGCAGGGTCGGCAAAAAGCCGAAGCTAAAGCTACGAGTGCAGGGCCTGCAGGGACACAGGCTACACACCGACGGCATCTACCGCCGTTGTTCGTCGTAAAAGTATGATATCATATGTATCAGATACTGGATGGAGCACTCGCGAGTCGTGTACAACGTTGCTGCATTATTATCATACTTTAGTTATGGACAAGCCATGGGAAAACTGTTGTTATAACAGATGTTCTTCCTAAACTCTCGTACCAGGTATGTACGTAGTCTTGAATCATGTGTAGATTCTACCCGTGTGATGTAATGGATGCCAGCTGAGCTCCGAGAGCCGATCAACCCAAAGCCTGGCATTGCTGGTTGTATATACGAGATACTCGTAGGATGGGCCAGGACAGATGATATCTCATACCAAGTGCATACGTACAGCTTTTGCGCCGACCACCACCACACCACCACGCATCTACCATATCAGCTTTACATAAGTACACTGTAAGCGGTACAATAGCAGCAGCACTCTGCAGCAGTACGAGTACGTAAAGGGTCCCGGAGATGAAGCCTGGAAATGAAATGCAACGACGATGACTGGCACGGATCAGACAAGGAAACCTGAGCATCACGGCACAGGCACACATTATCATTGCCTCCCGCCGCTCGTGGGAGAAGGCCAGGTTATTCTGCTGCTTGCTCGCTCGCTTGCTTGGAATAAAGTGGTGGAATGCGTTGGGTTGCGGTGATCCTCGTCATCGAATAACTGCACAGCCGTACGCTCGATGGACACGCGCGCCAAACCAAATAATGCGCAAAATGCGTGAATATTTATCTCCGTTGCTGCCAGAGCTCTCTATCTATCAGCCAGGCGGCCCGATGACTACACAGAGTTTTCTCTGAGAACTCCACTTTGCACAGCAGCATCGCGAGCTGTTGCAAGGCTTCCTGAGACCCCACCACAACACTACACGGCGTCTTACCTTAGCCACGGACCCGTTGCACTTCCAGTTGCCTCCCACGAAGAACTTGCGTCCCGACATTCGGGAGGCGCTGGAGGCAAAGCCGCGAGCGGCGGAGGGGGCCTTAGCCCCGGCGGCGGAGAGTGCTGCGGAGAACATGGCTAAACTGGACTGGAAAAAACACAGCGACGGTGGTGGTGGGGCGTGCAAGAGAGGTCAGAGGAAGGGGTGTTGTGGATGCAGAGGATGAGCAGGCAGCGCGAGAAGTCGTTGCGGTCTGTTCAAAGCCGAGCTTGCTTCTGCAAGCACGTACAACAGCTCTCGTTGCATCTGGGACCAGGACGCACGAAGGATGAATCGATGACGACGACGAAACAAACTCAGAAAGCTCTCTCTTGCTCTGCTTCCTTCCAGAGTACTCGGTTCCTGCTGCGCGCTGGTGGCAATCACTCGAGTGCTCTACATGCTGGAACGGCAGACGGAAACAAGCGGGTAGAGCGGCTCACCTAGGACGACGACCGAGAACGATGAGGCAAAGTGCACGAAAGTGCTGGGTTGGTGCTCACACGAAAGGTTTCCGACAGGCGTTACTTGCTTTGCAGGAACCAGGGGATGGTACTTCCGCGACCCCCCAGTGTAGAACCCACAAATCTCCCGCATCCCATCACCACATGACAATTCGAGCTGCTGCGTACTCTCTCCTGTTCGCTGCGCGAGCACCGATCACGTGTGCGTGGAGAGCGAGATTGCATACACCAAGCCCTGCTCATCCGGCACGGGCAACACCTTGCAGATACAAGGTGAGAGTGGCCTGCTCGCCTGTCCATGATTCATTTCAAAGTCACTTGGTACTTGTACGCAATGCGACGAAAGATAGCAGAACAACTCGTAGCAGTAGCAGACAGCAGCAGAACACGCGAGTAGGAGCGGTAAATGGTATTGGTGCCTCTGAGCTGGTTACTGGTACCACAGCAGTGTCGGCTTTTAGTTCTACGGCAATTCATGTCGAGCAAGCATCTGTCATTGGCCATGGGCAACGACAGCAGCAGCAGCAGCAGCAGCAGCAACAGTAGCAGTAGTTACCGAGCGATACTTACATTAGTGGGTTTATACGAGTACCTCCCCCTGACAAGCCAAAACACAAAACACGTGCATTGCTCGTGTCTGTAGTGGGCAATACATACATTTTAGTATATGCGCGACATGCAATTTGACCGCTCTTAAATCCCGAATGCTCTTAAATAGGGTACGCTCTTAAATCGGGATACCCACTGTGTAAGAAAGCCAGGTTGAGATTTACAGGACAATCGGGACAACAAGAAATCCAGCATTCGTTTATACTGCAGTTAGTGTAGAACGCTACGCATCCATTCTCGAATAAGAAATCCAGCCCGGTGTACGTAGCGTTCCAGTTTCTTATCCGGTGTGCTGCCCTGTAATCGTACATAGTCAAAGCTCAACCCTTTGGAATGGTGCAGGTTAGTTTCCGATGCCTAGTACCATAACAATACTGGCAAACGCCCCGGGGGGCGCTTCCTATTAGTTTCCGAGCGTTAAAAGGCATTAACATACGCCCCGGGGGGAGCGGCGGGGGGGGGGGGGGGGGGGTGTACTCATACGATTGTGCACGGCGTAGTCGTATGACCATAGACCCTCGCATCCCTACAATGCCGGGACGGAGCAGGTTGGGTTTTCACCAACCAGGCAGCATTGCTTGCACCAAGCGCGAAGCGCCGGAGGTGCATTGGGCGAGTCGCATGGAGGGTGAGCTGCATCCTGCTAATAACCGCTTGCTGAGGCAGCACTTGATATGGACGACAGCCTCCAATGAATTGAATTTATTTTCTGGTGTGGCCACTTCACAGAGACAGCAATGGGTATCTACTATAATAGTATCTGCCTCTGGAGTGCCTACCATATACACACTACGTGATACGATCATTCCCTTGTGCGGAGTTGAGGTATCCGACCCCGCACAAATTGACCTAACAAGACCGCCAGCTATGGGTACCGCCAACAAAAACAGGAAAAAAAAACGGTACCCTGGTTGTCAGCTCACGCAGTGAGAGGCGTGTTTTACAGCGTCGTTGCCAACCGACGCCAACCCAACCTATAGAAAGTTACTTAATTGTTCGGAAAGAAGCGATAATATTCCTGGAGTTTCGCCCCGGGGCGTACCGTAAACCAAGAAGCTTGCACACACCTCACTCCACACACATAAAAGCAAGGTTGAGATGAATAATAGCACGCCAGCAGGCACCCGTTGTTGGCATGATCATGTCGACCCATGCAGCTAACAAGCCCTCACGCGCCTGCACTTTTGTGCGTGACGGCTTGTGTACAGGGACACGAGCCCCCTCGCTTAAAAGCCGTCGAGCCCCGGTGGGCTAGCAGGTAACCACGAAGCCTGTAGCGTCAAGAAAGCGAGTTCGAGCCCCGCCGAGTGCATGCTCTTAGGCACTTTTTCTCGCAAAAAATATCTTGACTAGCAGAAAGCGCGAGAGCGTGAGTTGGCAAAGTTCGATGAAAATCGACGAGCGTTGGGAAGGCTGAACCTTCTGCGCGATAAAAATCAAGGCAAGCACCGTAGTGGGGGGGGCGGGAGAGGAGCCTACTCTGTGACCCCGGATCTGAGTTACGACTAGGGAGGGAGAGACGGAAGTGCGAAGATAATAAATGGGATAAAAAAAAAAAAAAAAAAATCACCCTCCTTTCCGAGCTTTAAACTGGAGCGTTCAGTGAGGCCGAAGGGGCGGCACTCTTACTCGAAAGCGACGAAGCTCAGGGTGATCGACTATACCCCGCCCGCCTCCGATGCTCCCATCCCCCCATCCTCCAGCTTATTATGTCTTCTACGACCCCTCCCTGCCCAAGCGTGAGGCAGCTCTTCCTGGCCACCGTTGCTTTGACTGCCACGTGGGGATCAAATCTGTATTGTTGCATCAGGAACAACCGCAAGCAGTTGGCTGTGGAAGCGAGCGAACTATTCGCGAGCAAGCAAGTCAACTTGCACCTCCACCTTAGGCCTTGCCCCTCCTTTTTCCAGTCTCTGGCTGCTCTGATCAGGGTTGAATGTTGAGCGACCCTCTGTTTGCGCTAACTGCTTGCACTGACGGCTCCGTGCTTGCTGCTCCGTGCGTGCTGCCCCGTGCTTGCTGCTCCGTACTGCCTGCTCTGTGCTTGCTGCTCCGTGCTGGCTGCTCCGTGCTGGCTGCTCCGTGCTGGCTGCTCCGTGCGTGCTGCTCCGTGCTGGCTGCTCCGTGCCGGCTGCTCCGTGCTGGCTGCGTGTACACTTTCCCTGACACGAACTCCTGGTGTGTTGTTGTATGTGCATGGATTGTCCGGCGAAGACGAGCATCTCCATGGCGGCTTCGGGCGGGAACGAGCTTGTCATGGGTGAGATTCGATCTTATGTATACGTACGAGAGCAGTAGTAGACTATATTACTACTGTACCTTGAGTAGGTCTACAGTACAGCAGTAGTAGACTATTACTACCTTGAGCAGTAGGTCTAGAGCAGTAGTAGACTACTACTACCTTGAGCTAGAGCTGTGGTAGACTATTTCTACCTTGAGCAATAGGTCTAGAGCAGTAGTAGACTATTTACCACCTTGAGCAATAGGTCTAGAGCAGTAGAGCAGCCATGATGGTAGTTTGATACTATGATACAGTATTGAATATCCCCAATGCGGGTGCAGCGCGGGTGCCATGTGCCTGGTGCATGCGAGTATCTATTATCCGCTGATAGTACCAATGCGGGTGAAGCGCGGGTGCCTGGTATAATAGCACCTGGTGCATGCGAGTAGTTACTGTCTGCTGCATTGCGTCCTGTTAATACCTGGTATGGACCTACGGGTGCCACTTGACGGCAGTGCCGCTGCTGCTGTCAAGCGGGTGGGTGCTTGCCCCCCCCATCCAATACATTCGAGTATCCTTAAGTTTGGATACCTTTAACGAATGCCTGGTACACGTATGTAGTACTCGTACTGTTGGTCGTCTGTCCTCTTTCGCTCACAGCTGAACACACCAAGTTGCTGCATAAGAATGTTGGATTTATGGTATCGAAATATCGAAGGTGTTTTGCCCTCCCTGCCCTGGGTTCCCGTGTTTTTTTCCCGCTGACACTGAACGAAGCGTCGATTTATCGAATATCGAAATCGTATCGTTACGTTTTTTTTTGTTCAACGGTATTATCGTATCGAAATAGATTATCGTTCGATATCCAACACTACTCTGCAGTGTAAGTTGGTCGTCTTGGCTATAGCGTCGACGGGTGGTCATATGATACAGTCACCCCGTCAGCAGGTCGGTACTGACTACTGACTGCTGTGTAACCTCTCTCAACTCGTAACGGACTTCCATGCTCGAACCATGTAACCATGCGATGGGCACGATTCGATCACCTTTGACAATAGAAAACGTAAAGAGCAGAAATGTAATACCTATGTAAGGCGCCCACATGCCAGATATCACGGCGTTCGTACGCCTGTCTAGTAAGGCTGTCGATGGCCCGTTGATCACGCGCGCGCACCCTATGACGGATGTCGCCGACTCCCGCTGTGCTCGAACCCGGTGTGCCTGCCGTTGCTGCACTACAGTAGGGTTATAGATATCGTATCGAAAGTTTCGATGTATCAAAATATCAAATTTCGATCTATCGAAATATCAAAATTCGATATACCAAAATACGATTTGATTTATCGAAATATCAAATTTCGGTATCGAAGCATGTGATTCGATATATAACGAAACATCAAATTTCGATATATGTATCGAACGAAATATCGAAAGTGTTTTGCCCTCCATCCCCTGGCATGCCCTTTTTTATTTTTGCTGACACTGAACGAAAGCTTCGATGAAATCAAATATCGAAAATCGTATCGTATCGTTTTTTTTTTTTTTTCATCGGTACCGATCGTATCGAACTCGATTATCTTTCGATATTCAACACTATCAATACTATGCTGTGCTGCTTCTATTTAATACTGCTGTTGCTGCACTCAAACGGAAACCCGACCGACCGACGGGCGATGCATCAGATTCGTTCGTGATGCGGCAGTTTACCGACGACACCTACACCGGGACGAAGGTGGCCTACGACCCGCAGGAGTTCGAGGATAAGGTAGGGTTAATATTTCGATCGGTTGGTTGATTTTGAGTGAGATCGAAAGATTGAGACTGAAATATTGATATTGAAAGATTGAGATTGAAAGAATATGATTGAAAGATTGAGATTGAAAGAATATGATTGAAATATTGAGATTCAAAGATCGAGATTGAGATTATAATATTGAGATTCTAAGATTGAGATTTTAATATTGAAAATGGATACTGCATTGGAATTGAGACTTTGTGGCAGCTTTCTTGGCGTGAGTCGACGAGGGGAGAAAGCGCTGAAGTCTTCTCGCGACCCAAACGGGCGAGGAACAAACCGTAGTGGGGAGGGGGGATATATAGAGCCTGCTACAGGTGACCCCGGATCTTGGTTACGGTGAGGAGGAAGAGAGAAAAAGAGGGCAAAGATAATATATGGGATAAAAAGGCAGAGAAAAACAAGTGTAGTCCGCAGGAGTTTGAGGGCTAACGTTACCAATCCTTACTCCATCAGCGCGGGCCGTTTCGTGGGGCCGTACGGTACAGTGTTTGTAATTTTGTCTTATTAATAGGCCTTCCCCCCTCCTTTTTACCCTCTTAAGCTCTAAAGGGTGCATATGTTGTTGGGGGCTGTAACAGCGGCCATTTCCTTTTGACGCCTTCTCGAGCCTCCATTCAGACTGCGGCAAATCACGATCTACAGATGGATCATCTACAGATGGATCATCTACAGATGGATCATCTACAGATCGATCATCTACAGATCGATCATCTACAGATCGATCATCTACAGATAGATCATCTACAGATAGATCATCTGCAGATCCTACCCTACCGTTATGAGATGTTGTGCAGGATCTGTACAGTACAGGTCCAACCCAGGAAACACGTCCTGCACCCTGCAGATTTTTGCCGTTATGATATGTTGTACAGGATCTGTACAGTACTGATCCAACCCGGCAAGATCATGAAGAGTATACGGCTCCCACCCGGCAAGATGAGCTAGGTCATACAGATCATACAGATCATACAGATCAGGAATAGATCTGCCTTGCAATATTTACATCATGAAATGGGAACCAATGATCTGTCCGAGGTCGGCAGGTGGTCTGACGCAAGCCGAGGGTGGCACAGCACTTGACCCACGCCTTGCCACCTCTACAACCCATGTGTAACATTTTTGTCGCTCCCGCCGTGCACTGCTTTCTGCTGATTTCGTAGGTGAACGAGATGTTCAGGGCTTCCGGGGGGGAACTAGTTGAGGGGTGAGAGAGCCTGACCCTGACTGCACCAGCCTCCTTCGATTGATCAAAACTTCATGTGTAACTGATTTTCAGCCAAACCATGGTGTTTGAATGTGGGACCTGCCGCAAACGCCTTGTCTCCATGCCAGCTACCCCTGCTTGTGGCCGCAAAACGTCGAATCTAACATCCCCCTGATACATTTTTTTTTTTCGTGGGCTCTTGCTTGCTCGGGGCAAACTGAGGCGGCTCATTAAGGAAGCTCGGCGCAGGGCGTTTCAATTTTGTGTTTCGTTACAATTAACACAGGATTTTTTATTCATTTTTTTTTTTGTCACGCTGAAGAACCAAAGAGTTTCATTCTCAGGGGGGGAAAAAAAACGAACATAACAAACGAACTCGTGCAGAAATCTCACCTCACTGATTTTGGGTACACGAAAAACAAAATATCCGAAACGACACTTTTTTGTCCGAGGTCTACGTAGATTTTGAGGGGGGGGTCAAAGTCCTACCGTCTACGACAGTAATAAAAACAGGTTTCAAAATATATATTAAATCTTGTGTATCAGTTATAAAATAAACGTATTCATGCAGAAACCCCACCCCCCACAGGTTTGTTTTTTAATTCTGCCCTTTTTATGGGGTAGTGCGGAGCCGTTTTCTCTTGTTGACGTGGCCCCCTTTTTTTTGTTGTCGTTCCATTTATGTATGCCCCCCCACTTCGTCTCATCGGCGGTGTCACACATACACACCCCAGGTACGCCCCTTTCTGCAAGCACGTGTTTGTGCCTAACTTCGCCGGCGTGATCACGAGCACCGTCCAGATCACACCCGAGAACGAGAAGCTCTTGGTCACGGGCTACGAGGCGCGGTCACCCAAGGTATGTATATATGTATATACAAGGGCTCCGCTGCGCGGGCGGCTAACGCCGCCCGCTACGCTCGCGGAAGGAAGAATATAACCAGATAATGTGAAGAGGGTCAAAGAGGAACATAACTTACGTAGCTGCAATTGGCGACTTGCTAATGCCAAGAACTCCATCTGTATGTCGGCAAATACAGGACATACAGTGAATATCTATCTTCCAAGTGCACCTTAAGTAGTGTAATGCAGCTAAGGAGTAAAAGGGTAAAAGAGGAACTTAACTTGTATGTATGTCTCGCACCTTAAGTAGTGTAGTGATGGTGGGTGCAAGCGGTGCCAAGGAGGTGTTCACGTTTTAACCCGTTTCCCACTGCGAAAATGGCCCTGAACTCTTATATAATTCCAGTTAAGCTGGCCCAAAAAGGGGACCAAAATCAAGGTTTATGCAGTCATTATGGGGCTTTATCTAATTCCAGTTAAATTGGCCCCAAAAAGTAACCAAAATCAAGGTTTATGTAGTTCTTATGGGGCTAAGGGTTTGTCTGTCAGGAGGCATTTATTTGCACGGTGTTCCAAGGGGCAAAGATACTATTATTAATAGGATACCGCGGTTTGACCCCTATTTTTTTATTTTTTTTTTGTCCATCCCATTTATTATCTTCGCCCTTCCTTTCTCTCTCCTCCCTAGTCGTAACTTAGATCCGGGGTCACAAAGTAGGCTCCTCTCCCTCCTCCCCCACTACGGTTCTTGCCTTGCATTTTTATCGCGAGAAGACTTCAGCCTTTCATTCCCTCGTCGACTCGCATCGAATTGTGCCTACCCACGCTACTATTAATTGGCGTTCTCAGCAGTTGATTCCGTTTTTTATTTATTTTTGCAAATAAACTCAAAAGTCCGACCCACGTGAGATTCGAACTCCAGACATCAACGTTCAGAAGCGTTCGAGGTTACCTCTAGACCATCGGGGCGACCATACTGACCTAGCCGCCCCTGACCGCCCCTAACCGTCCCCGCCGCTAACACAAGTATTTTCCGTTCATCAGTACCGTAACGAACTCAATTATCGTTCGATATCCAACAAAAATTACGATACTGGTTTTTGTGTGTCCGTACTTGTTCGTAGGTCTACCGGTACACATAGCCTATGCGCCTGTTGTAGGAGAAGTGGTAGGAGGAAGAGCAGTAGAAGAAGTAGCAGTAGTACAGTACGCGAAATCTGTCAAAAAAAAGTAGGTGTTTCAAGAATTTCAGGCTGAGAATTTCGGAAAGTTACGGATTCACGTCTTCGCACGATCTTGCACATGTTTCCTAGGGTTGGGATCTGTACTATGCTGATATATTAGATCCCGCACAGCCTCTCACAAGAGCAGGTGGTGAGGGGGAGCTAGATGATCTATCTGTAGATAGATAGATAGATCATGATATGTCGGAGCTGTGAAATGATGTGCGCCACGCCCCCGCAATCCTGGACAGGAACTGCCGGTGTTGTCGCGATGGTTTGAAGCCGGTTCGGTGGAAACGAAGGAGGCCAAGTTTCTGGACATCATTCTGTACAGGTATGAGGGAGGGCTTGAACCTTTACGTACAACGGGGGGGGGTGTTGTAAGAAGTAAGACGTTGGAATTTAAGAAGTTCAGCCTGTTTTTTCAAGAAGTTGGAATTTCAGAAGTTCAGCCTGTGCTTTAAGAAGCTGGGATTTAAGAGGTTCGGCCTGTGTACTGTTTTGTACAGCGAGATGTTTTTAAGAAGATTGAATTTAAGAACTTCAGGTTTTAAGTTTTTTTTTGTTTAATTTAATTTAAGGATTTACAACTACCGTTAAGCATTTGCGCTCAGCAAGGAGCACCACTCTAAATCCTACTGGTATACATTCTCTACCTGGTAGCCTTCAACCCCTTAAGAACCGTTCCACCGTTTTCGGGGTACGAACTACTTGGAATTAGTGTGGGATACATTTTTCAATTATGAATGGGTTAACCCCTTAAGAACCGGTCCCCCCTTTTTGGGGACAAACTACTTGGAATTAGTATGGGATACATTTTTCAATTATGAATGGGTTAGCCCCTTAAGAAACGGTCCCCCCTTTTTGGGGACAAACTACTTGGAATTAGTGTGGGATGAGCTTTTCAATTTTGAATGGGTTAAGATACAATGCGCAACGTTGACATCACAAAAAGCCGCGAGCCTTACTGCAGTAGTAAGCCGAAATAGGAGATTATTCACCCCTTAAGAACTGGTCCCACGAATTTGAGGGAAAACTACTGTAGTTGGAATTAGTGTGGGACATTTGTTTCAGTTCTGAATAGGTTAACTGCAAAACCGCTGCAGAAATCGTTCTGCACTAATTCCAAGTGGTTTGTCCCCGAAACGTGGGTTCGGTTCGAAAAGAGTTACCCCCGTTTAGACATGCACCCTCGTTTTTTAGGAAAACTACTTGAAATTAGTGAGGGATCGCTTTTGCGGTAGTGCCCGAGAGGGTTAACAGCTCGGACGGATGATCAATTCCTACTTAATGATCTAGACATTTCATGGCAGATACCTTCCTGGTGTGTATGATCTACTTTAGCTCATTCATGTTGCCGGATGGGAGCTGTATGATCTGCAAGATCTAGGACATGTTTCCCATGGGCTAGATCTGTGTACTGTACAGATCCTGCACAACGGCAGCTTAGGATCTAGATTGTCTATGTGTAGATGATCTATCTGACATATGATATGTCTGTAGATGATATATCTGTAGATGTTCGATGATCTGTCAGATAATCTATCTGTAGATGATCTGTCTATCCGAGGTGTGAACGGGTTGATAAACTCTTGTTTACGGCCAGCCGCTATGATATGACCGCTACTATACACAGTACCCGTTTAGTATTCACATCGTAGTCGAAATGGGTCTAATGTTGCCGTCCAGAGGGGCATGTGGGACAGAGTGTGTCCTACACACGTACTTCGTATACATATCAAAACAACACATGCACACCTCGGACAGATCATCTACAGATAGATCATTTACAGATAGATCATATACAGATAGATCATCTACAGATAGATCATCGATTCTCACTTCATGATGCAGTTATTTCAGCACAGATGTATTCCTGATCCGTACCAGGTATGGTGTAACTCATGTTGCCCTGTAGGAGCCATGCGATCTGCATGATCTACTTTTAGTACCTATTTCCTGTTTTGTATCTGTGCTGCACAGATCTTGGACAACGTCTCATAACGGCACGTTAGGATCCAGATGATCTATCGGTAGATTAGGTACATGTGCATGATATATCTGTAGATGATCTGTATGATCTGTTGATGATATATATGTATTAATATATCATATATCTGTAGATGATATATGTAGATTATCTATTTGTAAATGATCTATCTGTAGATGATCTATCTGTAGATGGTCTATCTGTAGATGATATATCTGTAGATGATCTATTTGTAAATGATCTATCTGTAGATGGTCTATCTGAGGATAATAAATATATGTAGACGATATGTATGATCTGTAGATGATAGATCTGTAGGTTTAAAAACATGCTCTTCTGTGCTTTGTACAGTAGTCAAACCTAAAACGTATGAACTCCAAGATACCTGGTAAGTTTTTTTATGGAACCCCTAAATACGTGGCAAGTTTTTTATGCGTTGTCGTGCACTGTACTGGCTATAATTGCTGTGTTGCGTTCTCTTTTGGGCTAGCTATTAATAGCGCAAATATGGGCCAATGGTCCGCAGGGTACGGCTCGAAAGATTTGAGGGCTTAGCTGTGTCAGCGGTTGCGAAAGTACAAGGAGGAGCGAGTGACCACGACATTGCCTTTTGGAGCCCCCGGTACAAAACCGCCTCCTCGATTTGGGGACATAGTCATCTATTAATAGGGTGGAAAACCGTGGAACAGAATAGAGGTGGGTAAGGTTCGCAGTGGATGTTGCAGTACAAGGCTTGCATGCGATACCTGAAGAATGCATCCTTAAATGCCCCCCTCCCATATTATCTCATTGAAGCTGTCATCCATATGCAAGTCCACCTCACAAGCGGTTCTCAGTAGGATGCAGCTCACCCTTTATGCGACTCGCCGAACACCTCACGGCGCTTCGCGCTTGGTGCTATAGCAATGTCTGCCTGCTCGGTGAACACCAGACATTCTCCGTCCCGGCATTGCATACAGGAGGCGAGGGAGCGTCTATGATCATACGACTACACGGCTATGCATGGCATGAGTCCCTCCCCAGCTCGCCGCCCAACGCCCCCTTGTTATGGCGGTTAGCAACCATCATATTCAATGCAGCCGAGGCAAGAAATCCGAAAATCTACCTTTTGCTTTTAGCTGGAAACATACTCGATGGACCACGGCTGAACTAGCGCATGTCTTTCCCCCCAGCCCGCCCACCGCGCCACCACCGCCTCCAATTTCCTTGAAAACCATTTTGCCGCGCAGCCGAGAACAGATCGAAAAATGTTTTTCGTGTGGGTGCAAAATACTCGATGGACCACGGTGAATAGCGCATGTTTACCCCCACCCCCCCCCGCTCGCCACCACCGCCTCCGCTTTCCTTGAAAACCGTTTTGCCGCGCAGCCGAGAACAGATTCGAAAAGAAACCGCGGCAATGGGGAAAGAGGAGACGGCATCGGACGCGCCCTGGGGGATAATCTCCGTAAAATCGCAAGACGTGGACCGCGAGATCCCCATGCAGCCGATCACGATGATGAGAAACGCGCTTGGAAAAGAGGAGGGGGGGTCGGGGGTGGCCTTAGACCGGAAGAAGTATACGGAAAGCGTCGACTTCTGGAGGGACCACGCGCCGATTAAATAGAGTCTCCGGGGGACGCAGGAGGTTGGTCCCCTTTTTGAGGGACCTTACGGTAGTCGTAGTGCGCTCGGGATTGGAGGTCCCTTATCTGCCAACGACCCTTACATCAGAGTGGGTACCTGGCAATCGAAGTTTCGATTTGCCGTATGGTACGTGTCTTTCTGCCCTCCATCCACTCGTGGCATCCCCGTGATTTTTGTGCAAGATATTGGAACAAAAGCTTCATCAATCTACATGGTATCTAATATCGAGATCGTACCGATCGTTATTGTTTTGTTGATTTTTGTCGTATATCGAACTCGAATATCGTTCGATATCCATCGGTATTTTTGAAGTGTGGTTGGTGTGACGACAAAGTGCGGAATCGATACCAATCCATCAAATATCGAGATCGAATCGATTTCTTGTTTTGCTTTTATATCTGTATCGACTCGAACTCGATGATCGTTCGATATCCGACTATGCTTTAATGTGTGATTGGTGTGACGACAAAGAGCGGAATCGATATCAATCCATCAAATATCGAGGTCGTATCGATTACTTTTTTTCGCGTATATACCGGTACCGACTCGAAGTCGATTATCGTTCGATATCCAACACTGGTTGCTGTAGTGTGGCTGGTGAAACGACAAAGAGCGGAATCGACACCGCTGAGATGATGTTCTTGCGATCTCCTCCAGCTTTTTCGCTCACATATTTGCATGAAGGGAAACAGCACGTCAGCCGTCGATGCCGAGGCCACCTAACTTTCAGCTAGCCACACGCCACCCACATTACACGATATTGTTAAACGTAACCGTTTCCACCGCCGTCAACATTGCTCAACTCTAATTCCAAGTATGTTGTCTCCGAAAAAGCGGTCGCGTTCTAAAGAGCACGAGGCATTATTTAGCCGTTAACGCGCAATCAAAATGTTTTTCTTCTGTGTCCTTCTGGGTTTGGTGTTTCGGTATGTGACTGTCTTATTTATCGGGGTTGGCTTTTGCTGCTGGAGTTTGGTACGTACCATTGCTCTTGTCTATACCGATAGAAGACTGTGGTATTATATGTGTTTACCTTTGCCGGCCTTTGACACTATCTACCGGAGGACTGATATGTGCCCACCTAGGTATCTATGCTGGCTTTTGCTGGCGCTGTAGCTTTTGCTGGCGCTGTGGCTTTTGCTGGTGGTGACTGCATGCATACAGTTTTTCTTCGGGATCGATAGAATCACCGGTCCAACACTCCGCGTGTTTTCGCAAGAGCCTCTCGCAAATCGTCTTGCTGGAGTTCAGTCCCCATCGAAGAGGAAGCTAGCTTTTGCCAAAACTTTGTTGATGCCGGCTTTTGCTGGCTGGTATATACGTACGTACTTGTATACGATCTCTTTCTGTCGGTATTTTTGATAGACGACGTTCTTCTGGGGGGCGACAGCTCGCTCGCTGCGGTTGAAACGAAAAACCTGTGTGAGCAGGTGTGGGTGCAAAAACGTTGTGGAATCGAACGCGTCGATCAGCGGTCACAGCAAAACTTTCGTATTAAAATAGTGACCCTGTAGGAAAAACGAATACAAATAAATGACGATCACACAGCAATCACGGCGTGACACCCATCTACTAACCAACCCGTTTAGGACTGCCGCACTCCAGTTTTGGTGACAACTTAATTGGAAGTTGACGGAAATACGTGGTGCTGGTACAGCTGTGGTGCAGTAGTACTGAAAGGGGTACGATAATCTCCTATTTTAGTCCGGGCTAGAGGAGCTCATTTGTTTTTTTGTCGAACACCACAATCCTCTTCTCGAGAGCCCAGACAGGGGGTATGCTAAAATCGAGTAATACAAACAAATTTGAAGAAAAATGACATTTTCTCGATTCGAACAAAAATAAATTCCAACGCGCCGATTTGTTTTTTCAATTTGGCCTTTTTTTGAGGAGTGTGGCGTCTGGGTTTCCGATCCGCGTGCTCCCCTGTCCAGACTCGAATTCTTCTGCCAGGCAGGGTGCGCCCTACTCTAATTTCAGTATAAAAATGGCCACAAACATGATTGCCTTCGTCCAAAACTCGAGCCTGAAACTGTTACGAACTCCCAGCTGTCGCGCACTTGCTTGTATACTGCTGTACGGCACGTGCTGTGGCGTCGGGGCCATGCTGCATGATACTGATTGTACGGCTGCACCCTCCCAGTACGGCGGGGTATGATAGACTGTCGATAAGAGATAAATAAGCACCCGCTACATACGCGTATCAAGGGTTATGTTCCACTCGTACCGAGTACCACATAATACGTCTGCATTCGTAGAGGGCCTCGAGATTCGAGACACACACGTGCTCCGTCTAAAATTACGACCCTTGGGTACACTTCCAGGGAAGCCACCAGCGCCTTCACGAGGTATCATGTCATATCATGCACGATAGAACAAGTACGACCGGTGTATCTTGTAACACTCACGCACCATGCAGCTATATGCGTGTGTGTTCTTTACGTACGCGTACCTGTGGCAGGATCTATAGCAGCAGTATTCGTATCCTAGGATCACACTGGGACCACGTACTGACTCGGTCTGGCAGTTGGTGGCACTCACTACTCACGCCTGGAAGATCTCCTTCGAGGGTCGCTACCGTCAGCCATGCATCCAGGTACTGCTGTATCCTTATTGCCAGACACTATCGAATATCGAATGCCAAACCACCAAACAGGTCCTGTATCCTGTATAGGTATCACGACTCGGCGAGACGCGACTCAGCGAGCCCACTCGCTACGATCATGTAGCACATGACAGCAGCATCATCGCATCATGATCAAGAGCCGCCAAGCCTAACCTAGCCGCAGGGGCGCATACGCGCATACATAGCGCATCGTAATCGTAATGTCGAAGGGAAACATGCGGTGCAATAACCAAAACGCGGCGCAACTAAGTGCAACGCGAACCGGCACAAAAAAATCTCTCCGGAAGGTTTGGTCGTTGGGTCGTTGGGTCTACTACATCTGATCATCACTTGCTTTGGCCAGGTCCTCCTCTACGATCGGCGCTATACCACAACACACGACTTGCCACAAGGAACAGCAGCAGGCACCCCAACACTTGGCGCTACTGCTCCGCGAGGCAGTTACATAGTAAAACCCATTGCTGTCTCCGGAAGTGGCCACACCAGAAATTAAATTAACTCATTGAAGCTGTCGTCCATATGCAAGTCCGCCTCACAGGCGGTTCTTAGCAGGATGCAGCTCACCCTCCATGCGACTCGCCCAATACCTCACGGCGCTTCGCGCTTGGTGCAAGCAATGTCTGCCTGGTTGGTGAAAACCCAACGTACTCCGTCCCGGCATTGTAGGGATGCGAGGGTCTATGGTCATATGACTACGGCCGTGCACGACATGAGTACACCCCCCCCTCCAAGGCGCCACCACCGCCTCCAATTTCCTTGAAAACCATTTTGCCGCGCAGCCGAGAACAGATCGAAAAATGTTTTTCGTGTGGGTGCAAAATACTCGATGGACCACGGTGAATAGCGCATGTTTACCCCCACCCCCCCCCGCTCGCCACCACCGCCTCCGCTTTCCTTGAAAACCGTTTTGCCGCGCAGCCGAGAACAGATTCGAAAAGAAACCGCGGCAATGGGGAAAGAGGAGACGGCATCGGACGCGCCCTGGGGGATAATCTCCGTAAAATCGCAAGACGTGGACCGCGAGATCCCCATGCAGCCGATCACGATGATGAGAAACGCGCTTGGAAAAGAGGAGGGGGGGTCGGGGGTGGCCTTAGACCGGAAGAAGTATACGGAAAGCGTCGACTTCTGGAGGGACCACGCGCCGATTAAATAGAGTCTCCGGGGGACGCAGGAGGTTGGTCCCCTTTTTGAGGGACCTTACGGTAGTCGTAGTGCGCTCGGGATTGGAGGTCCCTTATCTGCCAACGACCCTTACATCAGAGTGGGTACCTGGCAATCGAAGTTTCGATTTGCCGTATGGTACGTGTCTTTCTGCCCTCCATCCACTCGTGGCATCCCCGTGATTTTTGTGCAAGATATTGGAACAAAAGCTTCATCAATCTACATGGTATCTAATATCGAGATCGTACCGATCGTTATTGTTTTGTTGATTTTTGTCGTATATCGAACTCGAATATCGTTCGATATCCATCGGTATTTTTGAAGTGTGGTTGGTGTGACGACAAAGTGCGGAATCGATACCAATCCATCAAATATCGAGATCGAATCGATTTCTTGTTTTGCTTTTATATCTGTATCGACTCGAACTCGATGATCGTTCGATATCCGACTATGCTTTAATGTGTGATTGGTGTGACGACAAAGAGCGGAATCGATATCAATCCATCAAATATCGAGGTCGTATCGATTACTTTTTTTCGCGTATATACCGGTACCGACTCGAAGTCGATTATCGTTCGATATCCAACACTGGTTGCTGTAGTGTGGCTGGTGAAACGACAAAGAGCGGAATCGACACCGCTGAGATGATGTTCTTGCGATCTCCTCCAGCTTTTTCGCTCACATATTTGCATGAAGGGAAACAGCACGTCAGCCGTCGATGCCGAGGCCACCTAACTTTCAGCTAGCCACACGCCACCCACATTACACGATATTGTTAAACGTAACCGTTTCCACCGCCGTCAACATTGCTCAACTCTAATTCCAAGTATGTTGTCTCCGAAAAAGCGGTCGCGTTCTAAAGAGCACGAGGCATTATTTAGCCGTTAACGCGCAATCAAAATGTTTTTCTTCTGTGTCCTTCTGGGTTTGGTGTTTCGGTATGTGACTGTCTTATTTATCGGGGTTGGCTTTTGCTGCTGGAGTTTGGTACGTACCATTGCTCTTGTCTATACCGATAGAAGACTGTGGTATTATATGTGTTTACCTTTGCCGGCCTTTGACACTATCTACCGGAGGACTGATATGTGCCCACCTAGGTATCTATGCTGGCTTTTGCTGGCGCTGTAGCTTTTGCTGGCGCTGTGGCTTTTGCTGGTGGTGACTGCATGCATACAGTTTTTCTTCGGGATCGATAGAATCACCGGTCCAACACTCCGCGTGTTTTCGCAAGAGCCTCTCGCAAATCGTCTTGCTGGAGTTCAGTCCCCATCGAAGAGGAAGCTAGCTTTTGCCAAAACTTTGTTGATGCCGGCTTTTGCTGGCTGGTATATACGTACGTACTTGTATACGATCTCTTTCTGTCGGTATTTTTGATAGACGACGTTCTTCTGGGGGGCGACAGCTCGCTCGCTGCGGTTGAAACGAAAAACCTGTGTGAGCAGGTGTGGGTGCAAAAACGTTGTGGAATCGAACGCGTCGATCAGCGGTCACAGCAAAACTTTCGTATTAAAATAGTGACCCTGTAGGAAAAACGAATACAAATAAATGACGATCACACAGCAATCACGGCGTGACACCCATCTACTAACCAACCCGTTTAGGACTGCCGCACTCCAGTTTTGGTGACAACTTAATTGGAAGTTGACGGAAATACGTGGTGCTGGTACAGCTGTGGTGCAGTAGTACTGAAAGGGGTACGATAATCTCCTATTTTAGTCCGGGCTAGAGGAGCTCATTTGTTTTTTTGTCGAACACCACAATCCTCTTCTCGAGAGCCCAGACAGGGGGTATGCTAAAATCGAGTAATACAAACAAATTTGAAGAAAAATGACATTTTCTCGATTCGAACAAAAATAAATTCCAACGCGCCGATTTGTTTTTTCAATTTGGCCTTTTTTTGAGGAGTGTGGCGTCTGGGTTTCCGATCCGCGTGCTCCCCTGTCCAGACTCGAATTCTTCTGCCAGGCAGGGTGCGCCCTACTCTAATTTCAGTATAAAAATGGCCACAAACATGATTGCCTTCGTCCAAAACTCGAGCCTGAAACTGTTACGAACTCCCAGCTGTCGCGCACTTGCTTGTATACTGCTGTACGGCACGTGCTGTGGCGTCGGGGCCATGCTGCATGATACTGATTGTACGGCTGCACCCTCCCAGTACGGCGGGGTATGATAGACTGTCGATAAGAGATAAATAAGCACCCGCTACATACGCGTATCAAGGGTTATGTTCCACTCGTACCGAGTACCACATAATACGTCTGCATTCGTAGAGGGCCTCGAGATTCGAGACACACACGTGCTCCGTCTAAAATTACGACCCTTGGGTACACTTCCAGGGAAGCGACCAGCGCCTTCACGAGGTATCATGTCATATCATGCACGATAGAACAAGTACGACCGGTGTATCTTGTAACACTCACGCACCATGCAGCTATATGCGTGTGTGTTCTTTACGTACGCGTACCTGTGGCAGGATCTATAGCAGCAGTATTCGTATCCTAGGATCACACTGGGACCACGTACTGACTCGGTCTGGCAGTTGGTGGCACTCACTACTCACGCCTGGAAGATCTCCTTCGAGGGTCGCTACCGTCAGCCATGCATCCAGGTACTGCTGTATCCTTATTGCCAGACACTATCGAATATCGAATGCCAAACCACCAAACAGGTCCTGTATCCTGTATAGGTATCACGACTCGGCGAGACGCGACTCAGCGAGCCCACTCGCTACGATCATGTAGCACATGACAGCAGCATCATCGCATCATGATCAAGAGCCGCCAAGCCTAACCTAGCCGCAGGGGCGCATACGCGCATACATAGCGCATCGTAATCGTAATGTCGAAGGGAAACATGCGGTGCAATAACCAAAACGCGGCGCAACTAAGTGCAACGCGAACCGGCACAAAAAAATCTCTCCGGAAGGTTTGGTCGTTGGGTCGTTGGGTCTACTACATCTGATCATCACTTGCTTTGGCCAGGTCCTCCTCTACGATCGGCGCTATACCACAACACACGACTTGCCACAAGGAACAGCAGCAGGCACCCCAACACTTGGCGCTACTGCTGCCTGGCGCTACTTCTCACGCGAGGACGGGAGGCAGACGCACTTTTATAAGCTGGCGTTCATCGGTTTTTTGGTGAGCAGAGGATGATAAATCAGATGGAACGTTGAGGCAAAGCAATGGGGACGCAGGTTTATAGGTTGACCTTCCTCGCAGGAGAGAGAGAGGGCCTCGAGGCTTTGGCGCCGCGGGAGTCCCGGCGGGGGCTCTCGCCCCAACCCAAACCGCTTGATTTATTGGGCTTCCGGGAGTGTACCGGGGCTCCCTGAGGGAGACTGGTGCCGGTCGAGGCCGCTCTACGCTGGGCTTGCGTTGCCTGGAAGGGGCATCCGTGCTGGTAGAGAGCTTACTCCTACTGGTCGAACCGGGACAATCAATAACATCGTATATACCAAGACACACGTTCTTGCATGTCGGACACAGAAGGCTCGCGAGCAAGCTTTCGTGCGGCGCCAGCATGCTCCGCCGCAGTCACCGCCACGGCGACGTGTCCCGTGGTAACGTTGTAGAAGGGCCTCAGCTGGTGTGGCTCCCCTTGTTGTCGGCGTTGGAAATTCGAATCGCCTTGGACATTTTTTTTTGTCAGTAGATTTTACCTATTAATAGAGTATGATATTCGTATGTACGTACACAGGCTGACTCTATCTTTATATACGTAGGGCCTTCTTTGACCTATACTCGTGTTGGTATACTCATTGTACTGTTGTGACATGTTACACGCTCACGCACGGCTTACCGATCCCACCGATCCTAAAGTGTAGCGTAAAGGCCATGCCAACAGTAAATACAGCACGGCAGGCAGTCGTTTACTACGAGTAACTCGAGCGAACCAACTACTGCCTGTACAGGACAGGTATACGAGGTACCGCCGTGGTACGTACTCGTGTACAAAGTATAGCTTCAATCGGTCACGAGAAATAACAGCTACGTGTGAATACTGCTGTGTTTCGTCAGCCCCAACTTGACCTATCGTCGCCTGCGCTACGACGGAACGAGTAACTTGCTCATACGAAGTATACCAGTACGTCAGTACGCGTACTATAAGCAACTATGGTCGGAAATGTAGGGACCGTTATTTGCTGAAAAGTATATAACAACGTTCCTTGCATTTCCGTTCAGAGTATATACTCATACTGGAACAGGTGTACCCGCGGGTATATGTACCTCGTATACACGGACGTCAAGTCTACCTGTCTGTACGTAAAACTTTCCTTCTGGCTGTCCATGAATCACACTGCTGTTTTTTTTTCATCCATTGCACGTGTTTCCCTCCTGCCGTCGTCGTCGTGTGTAGGAAGAGCATCAGCAGGCGTATACATACGAGTACGTGTTTTTCAATCGCACGTGTTTTCGATCGTCAACGGCAAGCATGTTTTTCGATCGCACGTGTTTTCCCTCCCGATGTCGTCGTGTGTACACATCATATGATAGGAGTATCGATACTCGTACAGACGGCGAGCATGCTAGATATAGCAAACCTATACTGCTTTACGGGGGGGGCATAGTAAATAGGACCAAATGTCGTTAGTACAAATAGGGAAATATACACCGCTCTGTTCCGAAATATAAGAAACGATTTTTTATTAATATGTAATACAAAAAGTGCTTATATTTCGGAACAGAGTGGTATTTTTTTTTCTTTGCCAAAGGTCCTGTTTACTATTGCTATTATGGTCCCCCGACGCGTGCTACGGTAGAGGTAGCACTTTTTGGCCTAAGCGTTTTTTTCTGAACGATCGGGCTCCTTAACCCAAATTCGTCGTTTTTTCATTTTTGTGACGAAATATGTTTCAGGGTATACTTCGGTCGCGTGATTTCTCTCATCCGGCAGCACTTCTATTTTCCTTCAAAATCAATTTTTCGGTGAGGTATGACGCTCCTTAAGTGAGGAGCTCAGAAAAAACACGGTGCACCTCTATCGTAGCATGCGTCTCAACCGTAATAGTCCTACGTCGTAGTCTGTCTGCACGCGTGTTCCTGTATACGGACAGTAGTAGACGTCAAGCTATGCTATTTTCTTACAGGCCCGGCCCCCCTCAAACCATTGGCTTTTTTTTTTTTTTTTTTTCCATCCCATTAATTTTCTTCGCACTTCCGTCTCTCCCTCCCTATTAATAGTCGTAACTCAGATCCGGGGTCGCAAAGTAGGCTCCTCTCCCTCCTCCCCCGCTACGGTTCTTGCCTTGATTTTTATCGCGCAGAGGGTTCAGCCTTCCCAACGCTCGTCGACTTTCATCGAACTTTGCTAACTCACGCTCTCGCGCTTTCTGCTACGTAGTCAAGATATTTTTTTGCGAGAAAATGTGCCTAAGAGCATGCACTCGGCGGGGCTCGAACTCGCTTTCTTGACGCTTACAGGCTTCGTGGTTACCTGCTAGCCCACCGGGGCGACCGGCAGTAAGTGAACGTCGACGGCTTCGTAGTGCTACCGGTATCACACTGGGTGATAATATATCACACTGGGTGATAATATATCACACTGGGTGATAATATATCACACTGGGTGATAATATATCACACTGGGTGATAATATATCACACTGGGTGATAATATATCACACTGGGTGATAATATACCACACTGGGTGATAATATACCACACTGGGTGATAATATATCACACTGGGTGATAATATATCACACTGGGTGATAACATATCACACCCCCTCTGCCAAAATGGCCAAGCTGATTATCTCTCACCAGCGGGAAAATAAGTGCAAACGCCCCAAGCCGTGCGTCGTCTGATCTACGGAAAGGTCTCGTCGACCATAATTTTTCGAAGCCATCATCGTTCAGCATGGTTGCGTGTGATTTTTCTTGCTATGGGGGGGGGGGGAAGCTGTCCGGAAATTCGTCCCAAGGGGTGTGTCTTATCTTATCACCCGGTGTGATAACGGTATGCTTCTCTTCAAAATGCAAATAACCGGTTCGCTGGGGGGGGTGTTGGCTTTTACCGTGAACACTTTACGGGGGGTGGGGGGGGGAGAAGTTTGATTCAGGTGATTGGTCGGACAAATAAAACACGCTGTTCTATTATATGAATACGAACGTACTTCCGGAGTATTCATTTTTTTTGTTCCCCCCCCTCCATCTCTAAAAGGATGCGTGGCCAATGGTCAAATGACTGAGGCAAGCAACACAAATGAGCACGCCCACCCGCGCTTGGTGCTAGCAATGTCTGCCTGGTCGGTGAAAGCCCGACATGCCCCGTCCCGGCATTGTAGGGATGCGAGAGTCTATGGTCATATATACGACTACGGCCATGAAAATGAAGTACACCCGCTCCGTCTCGAAAGGGATGCGTGGTCAATGGTCAAATGACTAAGACAAGCAGCAAATGAGTACCCCCCCCCCCCCCCCCCCCCCCCCCCCCCCCCCCCCCCCCCCCCCCCCCCCCCCCCCCCCCCCCCCCCCCCCCAACCCCTTCCTCCCCCCCATGACGCTTGACGTCCCCGCGCGCTGTTCGTACGTACGTAACAAAAGTCGGTGGGGCGGTGTCCGCAACGACAACAGCCGCCGGAGGGAACCGTATGGGTAACAGCATGGGGGGGAAATGCTCGACTATGACCTGCGCTGAATGTGCCGGCAAACACAAGAAGTGCAAGGCGAGGACGATGGGGAGATGGGTCCGGCTTCAGACTAGCGGCCGCCCACCGTCGCCACGGTCAGGGCACGACGTCGCGGTTATAGGGAATAAGGTGCGAAAAACGAGAATGATTCGTATACTACTTACAGCCAGTAGTACGAGACAAATGTTAAGAATCTGATCATTCAGAGTTTGAGACTGAGAATTTGGGGGGGGGGGGGGGGGGGGGGGCGAATTCGTTTGTTGCTTGCCTTGATCATTTTTCCATTGACCATGCGTCCCTTTCGCGACGGAGCGAGGGGGGGGGGGGAACTCATTTGTTGCTTGCCTTAGTCATTTGGCCATTGCCCAGGCGTCCCTTTCGAGACGGAGCAATTTGGGGGGGGGGGGGGGGGGGGGGTGAGAATGCGACCTATTTGTACTGAAATTAGTGTGGAACGCACCCAGTCTTACGTGAAAGAGTACCAGTCTGGCCAAGAATAAGGGATGATCAACATCTGTCGCGTGCTTGTACTACCTGGTATTGATTGATTAATTGTAATTATCATCATTGCCATCTGACAGTGAAATTAGTGTAGAAAAACAGTATCTTGAAATTAGTGTGGATTGTTTTGGTTATACTATACCTGGTATTATTTAATTATTAGTAGTATTGTCATCTTTGCCATCCGACAATGTGCAGCATGAATGAGCTTCAACGTTGATCACTCATAACATTCCCGAAAGCAGAAAACCACGGAAACAAAGGAAACCTGCTATGCGCAAACTCTAACTTCCTTCTAGTCTACGTACTTCATTATTTTTTTTATTGCCCTTGCCTTATTGTTTATTACACCGAGGGTGGTCGATTTTTTTTTTTCGACATCTCACAGATTTTTTTTGTTCGTTAGGGGGGGGGGTACTAAAACCAAGTGAAAGAAAATGAAAATAAGGATAATTGTTTTCACCATTTTCTTATTTCATCATGTGATCACAACGGTTGCAACGGTTTTTTATTCCGACCTCTGGGGTTGTGGTGTGTCGTTTTCTCTTTTTTCTGGACGCCCCTGATTACGCTGCTGTCCTTGGTATTATTACACTACTGTGTGGGGACCATTCCGTTCCAAACGTTCCAAGCGTTCCAATGCCTTTTGGAGGGGGTTAAGACACGTCCTCTCACATCGCACACAAACAGATTGGAACTTGGAACGTTGGAATGGAACGGGTAACCACGAACAGTCTCGTTCCATTCCAGTCGTTCCGACCAAGTCAAAAATAAGTTGAGGCACGCCCTGAGCTTCAACGTCGATGACTCATGTGCACTCCGAAAAGAAGGGAAACCCACAGAAGAAATAGAAAATATTGATTCAGGCTGTTTTGTGACCATGACCATACAGGCAGGATTTCTTTTCAGGGAAATGAGCTCGTGTGATAAGATCATCAACACCATCATCATCAATGCCGCCCGGTAGCGTGATGATGATAATGACGATGATGATGATGTCCAAAATGACTCTTCAACAAGACTGTCCATAGGCCCCGCGGCCAATGTGTGTGTGCTTTTCACATGAAACCGTCGACATCCAGCACACCCACAGTGTCCGTGCCGATTCTTCAATCCTTGAGAGATACAAGCTCTGTGGTCGCAAAATGAGAATGGGGAGTGAAGGTACGAAAACGATCATATCAGGGAATAACGGTGCGAAAACGATAATAGAGGGTGTTAAGGTGCGAAAACGATACTAATAATAGGGAGTTTTAAGATGCGTAAACGAGAATGGGGAAGTATGGCGCGAAAACAAGAATAGGGCATAAGACACGAAAACAAGAAACCGACCATGACATACAAGACAGGACTGCACGACAAAAACACAAAACAACACCACAGCAGTCTTTGAAAGGTCATACTATAATGTACGTAGTGTATTAAAGAAGCGAACCAGTGGAGGAGTGGCATTCATGGACAAAATTTACGAAAAACGCTATTAATAGGCTGTTCACGCGTATTGCATTATTGAGCGGGCTAGGCTAGGAAGCACTTCCTGGCGGGATCAAGGTACTGCGGGCGTAGACCCAACCCAACCCAACCCAGCCCAGCCCAACCCAACCCACCCCAACTCAACCCAACCCAACCCAACCCAACCCAACCCAACCCAACCCAACCCAACCCAACCAACCCCTAAAACCCTAAAACCCTAACCCTGACGTCTGGTAGCCCTGACCCCTACTCTCAGCCAAAACGGGTCACAACTCACAACTGGCCAGAAACGCAGGTGGCAGCGCCGCTTTCGGATCGTGTTGAAAAAAAAATCATGAACTGCGCACCACGGGAAGTGCGGACCACGCCTCTGGATTATTGAGACACAAAAACAAAAACGGTTTTTTTTTTTTGCGCGAACAGATTGTAAGACCTGCTGCTGCTACTGCTGCTGCTGCTGTGGGTCGTGCGTAACGTTAAAACACAAAGTGGCGTGAACGAACACGATAATACGAAAGCAATATCATTACGTACGTGCCATTGATAATTAGTACCAGGTTGTACGTCTCCTGTCACACCATACAAGCGAGTAGAAGTATTGCTCTTCTCGTGTTTTTCGTCAGTAAAAGTAAAATATTTGTTTTTTTGCTCCGAGCGATTGAAGGGCGGTCCATTCGCTGCGATGCATCACCCTGTGCGGGAATGTAATGGGGCCTTTTGGCTATTGATATTACATTCATATGACTAAACGCCCGAGCGTTCTTGTTTTTTACGACACAGCGTGGTTTGATAGCACGCGTGATTTAAGGATCATACTACATTATGCTGCAAAGATGATTTTTTAGGAAAATTTAGAAGTCTTCACAGCTTTGGATTTTTCACCTTTTCAGATTTTATGATATTTCCAGCGGAACGTCTTTCCTCCGCGTATCTAGTATAGCAGTAACCGGTCGGTCGCTACGGTAGCTCTGTACTTGGGCGTGTATCTTTTTTGGATTGCGGTGGAATAAGTGAACAAATCGGACAGATCATCTACAGATATATCATGATCTAGATTTCTCAGGGATGGTAGGTTCCTGATCTGTATGGTCTGTATGATCTGCATAATCTGTATGATCTGTATGATCTGTATGATCTAGCTCATCATGTTGCCACGTGGGAGCCGTATAGTCTGCATGGTATATTAATAGCGCATGTTTCCTTAAAATAGGTTCGATCTGTGCTGTGCAGATCCTGTACAACCTCTCACACTGGCAGGTAAGGAACTAGATGGTCTAGATCGTGAACTAGATGATCTAGATCGTAATTTAGATCGTTATCTAGATCGTTATCTAGATCGTTGTCTAGTAGATCGTTGTATAAATCGTTATCTAGATCGTTATCTAGATCGTTGTCTAGATCGTTGTCTAGATCGTTGTCTAGATCGTTGTCTATTCCTACATCGTTGTCTAGATCGTTGTCTAGATTGTTACCTAGATCGTTACCTTGATCATTACCTTGATCATTATCTGTAGTATGATATGCCCAACATGTGTGCATACGTGCAAAGCTCAACGCGGCAATAATCGCGCTCGGGCGGAGAAGCGGTGCCGCTCGACGAAGCCCATCTGCCACGGACGACAACGTTGGTTAGCTTGTATCTGACCGTCGCCCGCACACGCGCGGGACATGGGGGCACATACAGCCTCTCTGTGTCTCCTGCAAAGGGCGTGCTTTTGAAGGTTTGGCGTGTATACCGTGCTGTGTACGTACATACGGTAACTGCTGTTGCACTTTCTTTTTTTGTTTCCTGCACTCAACGGAGAAACCCGTACCCAAGATATTTTGAATGCAATGTGCACATTACGTATCTCAATACCATTCGTTGGGTGCCTATACGAGTATGCACATCAATGCAACAGCAATGCCGGTCCCTCTATAGTGCCAACAAAACCATTTCTGCCTTCCGAGGGTGTTGGGTTACTTAAGGAGCGCTGTACCTGCCCGATGAACAATCCCATGGTATTAACCCTTTTAGGACTGCAGTCCCGTTTTGGGGACAAACCACTCTAATTCTAAGTAATTTGTCCCCAAAACGGGACTCCAGTCCTATAAGGGTTAAGTATGAAACGAAAATCATTTGCACACCTCGAACATATCATGATATATATGTATATATATACCGATAGGTCATCTATTTAATGGCCTGCCATTGTAAGAGGTTATACAGATCCAGCCCAAGAAGTATTTGCTCGTAGGTCCTGCAGATTATACAGGGTCCTACCCAGCACCATGAGCTAGATCATACAGATCATACAGATCATACAGATCATACAGATCAAGAACGTATCTGCCCTGATCTGTGCGAAGTGTGAAATTGTGCACCCAAAACTGCCACCACAAAAACAACAACGACGTTGTTCTTACCTTTTCGAGAACTCTAATCTAACCAGGGCACCCCCGCCCCCCCCCCCCCCCCCCCCCCCCCCCCCCCCCCCCGCTTCCCTTGTCAAACACGCTCCCATGAAAAAAAATGTAACGCAAACAGACGCCCTCGTTCGGCCTACCTCTTGGTGCCTCAACAACAACTACAGCAGTGTCACGTTCTTTTTTTCTTGTTCGCCATTACCTACTGTTACGGGTGGGCTAATGTAGTAAATAGGGCCTACTGTGCACACAAAAACCTATATATTTTACTATCTTTACTATCTTTACTACCAATATTTGGTCCTATTTACTATGGCCCCGCGCAGCAGCGAACCAGCCCCGGCAGGTAGCGGGGTTCACTTTGAGATCGTCCTCTGTTTTTCAGCCGCTCAGACCCACGTCTATGGCATTGCATTGTCTGCTCTGCTTACTGCACTGAGCGCAGTGTCTCTGTGTCGTAGTTTTGTGACCACAGAACTGGTACCTTGTTAGGATGATGAATCGGCACGGACACTGGGTGTGCTGGATGTCGACGGGTAGAAAGGAAGGTTTAATGTGAAGAACACACACACACACCTGTGGACCATTGTCTACTCTCGACTGCGTTCAGTATATTTTGCTGTTATAGCCTTGTGGTTTCGCAAATTATGCGCCCCCCCGATGCAATTGGTGTGTTGCGTTTCGCCAAAAATAAAATAAATAAAAGTTTTGAAGTCCGTATTTTTTTGGGGAGGTAAACGGAGCCACTCGCCTACCGGTAAGTGCCTTCGAGTACGACTCAAACAAATGTGAAAATCACGAATCGAGATTAAATATGAACAAATGAACATGATTGGCCAAGAGCCTGCGGCATACCCCGAAGCTGGTACCTGGGCGCAGGGACCTGCCCTGAGTGCCTCTGTATACTTTATCCAAGGTAGAGGTCCCATTCCTCGGGAAATGGGACACCCTATTTTGCCTTTAGTTTAATAATAAGAAACAGGAAATCTGGCCTAGGCTGGATTTCTTAATTTGAGAGAGGGTGCTCTCTACACTAATTTCAAGATAACGACTGCCGAATTTCTTATTTCTTCCTCTAAATATCAGCCTGGCTTTCTTACTAGGTGTCCTGTACTGATTGTACCTAAGTTCGCAAAGGAGCGTATCCTTTTGAGGGGACACGATATGTCCCATTTTTCGGCTAAGTATCCATATAGGGTTAAAAGCGGGAGTGAAAATTGGGGTAGACCCCTCTATCATACCGTAGCACCTCCCCTTGACAGCCGTCTAACCTTAGAACCCCCTATAAATATATTATATAGTTATATATTATATAGTTATATATATATATTATATACAGTAGTTATATAGATTGCGTATTTATAGGTTGGGCTGGCGTCGGTTGGCGACGACGCTGTGAAACACGCCTCTCACTGCGTGAGCTAGACAACCAGGGTACCGTTTTTCTTTTTTTTCTTTTTGGCGGTCACCAAGGCTGGCGGTCTTGTTAGATCATTTGTGCGGGGTTGAAAACCTCAACTCCGCACCGGGGGGATTATCGTATCACGTAGTGTGTATATGGTAAGGCACCCACAAGGAAGTTATATAGTGCTCCCATTGCTGCCGCAGGAAGTGGCCACACCAGAAATTAAATTAACTCATTGAAGCTGTCATCCATATGCAAGTCCGCCTCGCAAGCGGTTCTTAGTATTACTATATGAATAGGAGGCAGCTCACTCTTCATGCGACTCACCCAACACCACCTCACGGCGCTTCGTGCTTGGTGCTAGCAATGTCTGCCTGGTCGGTGAAACCTCGACATGCTCCGTCCCGGCATTGCAGGGATGGGAGGATCTATGGTCATACGACTACGGCCCTGCATGAAAATAAAGTACACCCCCCCTTGCACCAACCCTTCACCAAGCTTCGCGCTTGGTGCAAGCAATGCCTGCCTGGTCGGTGAAAACCCTACATGTTCCGTTCCGGTATTGTAGGGATGCGAGGTTCTATGGTCGTACGACTACGGCCGTGCCTGACATGAGTGCACCCCCCCATAAGCGCCCCCATGGGTGGGAGAGATGAGAAACACAGACATGGAGCAGTTCGGTACACTAAACAATAGCGAGAAAACGATCGCTGTCTTAGGAGATATAGATGGTGGCCACAGGCGGCGAAAACAGGAAGGGGATGAGATTAGCAAAAATTTTCTTTGTAATATATGGAAACAGCGTAATGAGCGCCCAAGTGTTGGAGGTGTCTCTACTAGAAGTAGGAACGGTGCTCCGTCTCGAAAGGGATGCGTGGTCAATAGTCAAATGACTAAGGCGAGCAACAAATGAGTAAATTCCCTCCTCCCACCCATAGCTCCGTCTCGAAAGGGATGCGTGGGCAATGGTCAAATGACTAAGGCAAGCAAAAAACGAGTACCCCTCCCACCCATACCCCCACTGCCTCATTATAACCTCGCTGTCTCACCTGATTCTGGTACTGGACCTTGGACTGGCTCATCTGCCGGCCCAGCAAGAAAGACACCCCCACTACCACCAGGACGATAAGGCCTCCCAGGGATTGGAGAATCACGGGTACCGCGATCGTTCTTGGCGACAGGTCAAACTGTTTTTATTATGTTGAAAAAAAAAAAATCAGAAACACAAAACAAAACGGTTTTTTGTCAAAAGGAAACATCTGAAACAACGCAAAACGTTTATATCGGTGTGTCCAGAAGGGAAACAAAAACAATATATATATAGCAGCAGCAGCAGCAGCAGCACCCCCCCGCCCTCCCCTCCCCCCTAAAAAAAAACGCTTCCATAACACAAGCAACGCGAAAAAACGCCCTCGTCGGGGTTTACCTCTTCGTACCTCCACAACAATGATCATGTTCTTGTTACTTTTGCCATCCCTTCAAGCTAAGCAGCCCCCACCTCCCACAACAACAATAGCAGTGTTTCGTCCGTGTGTTTTGCCCGCACGCTGACACGCTAACCCCCCCCCCCTCATCAAGCACGCTTCCATAACATTAAAAAAAACTTAGGTTTACCTCTTCGGAGGGTGCAGGGGAGGACGAAGATCAGATAGCATGAACCTAACCAACCACCCCCCCCTCCTTATCAAACACGCCTCCATATCTGGAAAACCCTCAGGCTTACCTCTTCGGAGGGTGCTGGAGATACGAGAACCAGAGATAGCATGAACCCAACCCCCCCCCCCCCATTAAACACGCTTCCATATCATGAAAAAACTCAGACTTACCGCTTCGGAGGGTGCTGGAGATACGAGAAGCAGATAGCACGTACCTAACCAACCCCCCCCCTAATCAAACACGCTTCCATATCATAACAAAAAAACTCAGGCTTACCTCTTCGGAGGGTACGGAGAGGACGAGGACCAGATAACATTAACCTAACCACCCGCCCCACTCATCAAACACGCTTCAATATCATAAAAAAAACTCAGGCGTACCTCTTCTGAGGGTGCGGGAGAAACGAAAACCAGATAACATTAACCTAATCAACCACCCCCCCCCTGATTAAACACGCTTCCATATCCTAAAAAAACAAAACCTCAGGCTTACCTCTTCGGAGGGTACTGGAGATACGAGAACCAGATACCATGAACCTATCCAACCCCCCCCCCTCTCTATGGTCATACGACTACGGCCATGCATGAAAATGAAGTACCCCCCCCCCCTCCTTATCAAACACGCTTCCATGCCATAAAAAAAATCTCAGGCTTGCCTCTTCGGAGGGTGCTGGAGATACGAAAACCATATAACATGAACCTACACCAACCACCCACCCCCCCTGATCAAACACGCTTCCATATCATAACAAACAAAGCCTAAGGCTTACCTCTTCGGAGGGTACTTGAGATACGAGAACCAGATACCATGAACCTATCCAACCCCCCCCCCCCTCTCTATGGTCATACGACTACGGCTATGCACGAAAATGAAGTACACCCCCCCGCGACCCCCCCCCCTCCTTATCAAACACGCTTCCATGTCATAAAAAAAACCCAGGCTTATCTCTTCGGAGGGTGCGGGGGGGACGAGGACCAGATAACATTAACCTAACCAACCACCCACCCCCCCCCGTATTCAAACACGCTTCCATATCATTAAAAAAAAAACTCAGGCTTACCTCTTCGGAGGGTGCGGGGGGGACGAGGACCAGATAACATGTCTCAACGACATGTACGTGTTCGACCTGCAGCTGCACCGCTGGGAGCGCGCGATACCAAAGGGCGACCCCATTCACGCGCGAGCTTCGTTCGGGATGTGCCAGGGGCCGACGCCGAGCACCGTCATCGTGGCGGGCGGGACGGGAGTCGAGATGGACAGCCTGCGAGCTGACGTGGTGGAGTACAACACGAGGACGAGGACGTGGACCAGCGTCCTCACCGACTCGGAGGAGACGCCGTGCAAGTTCTACGGGCAGAGCGTGTGCACGTACGGGGACAACTTGTTGCTGTTCGGAGGGTCCACGGGTCTCCACTACTCGAACGACCTGTTCGAGTACAACGTGTGTAGCAACCGATGGAGGAAGCTGGTGACCACGGGACGGAGACCGTCTCCGAGGTACAAGCACCAGGCGGTCGCGGTGGGGGATAAGATGTACGTGATCGGGGGCGGCTGCTTCAAGCCGGAGCAGAGCAGCATCGACCTCTACTGCCTCGACCTCAAGACCCTCGTGTGGGAGGAGACGGAGATGACGGTGAGTTGGTTGTACAGCTCTGTCTGTACCTAAATATAAGGAACTTTTGTATACTATTAGTGAATCAAAAATATCCTTATATTTAGGGACATAGTGGTATATTAGGAGTGCTGGGGATATATCGTATGGAAAAGGTCGGTGTATCGAAATGACGGTGAGTACACTACTTAGTAGTGTTGGATTATTGTTCTGGTACTGCTGGAATGATGTAGAAACGAAAGGTGAATACGTAAATACCTGGTATCAGGTATAATAATCGTATTGGTAGTACTTGGAAGGCGTATCTTAGATGGAAACTAGGGAGTTTCCTCTGAGCGAGGTAGACCGAGCTCTCTGTCTTTCAGTCGTTCATCACGGAAAAAAGGAATAAAGCTGCTCTTCTTCTATCTCTAAGCAAACAACACACGTGAGTACCAACGAGTACCCGTTACATAGGCTGACCTGGCTAGGGATACTCTGTGTCCTTACCTTAGTCCCATCACATTATATCGTGATCGGAAGTTTCGATATATCGGAATATCGAACTTGCGATTTACCGAAATGTCGATGGATAGACGCGTGCTACAATAGAGGTATCATTTTTTGCTGATTTTGTTTCTTATCGGGCCCCTTAACCCAAATTCGTCAGACTTTCAATATTGTGTTGCCGTATTTTCCATCGTATACCTAGCTCATGGGATTGTTGGTCGGGTAGCACTTTTGGTTTCCTTCAAAATCGGGTTTCGAGTGGGGTAGGGAGCTCCTCAAGTGATAAGTGACCACCCTTAGAAGGCAGAAACATCACGGTGCACCTCTATCGTAGCATTCGTCGATATCGTATCAAAATTTCCGATATATCGAACTTGAGATATATCGGAATATCGAACTTGCGATATATCGAAATATCGGACTTGCGATATACCGAAATTTCGATGGATATCATATCATTTTTTTCGATATATCGAACTTGAGACATATCGATATATAGAACTTGAGATATATCGAAATATCGAACTTGCGATATACCGAAATGTCGATGGATACAGTATCAAAAGTTCCTATATATCGAAATATCGCACTTTCGATACACCGAAATGTCGATGGATATCGTATCGAAAGTTTCGATGTATCGGAATTTCCGATATATCGATATATCGAAATATCGGAATTTCCATATATCGAAATATCGAACGTGTTTTGCCTTCCATCCCCTGACATCCTCGTGTTTATTTTACCCTTTTATGCAAGTACTGAAGGAAAGCTTCGATGTAGGTATCAAATATCGAAATTGTACATACGTATCGATTGTTTTTTTGGTGGCATCGGCATCATATCGAAATCGATTATCGTTCGATATCCAGCATTAGCCAGTATGTACACCTTTGGTTTCACGACAGGTGCTCCATGTTAGAATGAAAAAAATTCGCCGCCTATTATGTAACGGCCGACATCTCGCCGCATGTTTTATGTGGACGGTGGGTGCTAGTGTGCCACTGTCGCCCACGCCCACGTTCTTCCTGTTGGAATGCTACGTAATCTCGCCGCATATTATATATCGGCGGACATCTCGCCGCATGTTTTATGTAGACCTGTCTAGTGGCCGAAGGCCCTCTTCAATCGGAAAGTTCTACGGAATTTTCCACGGCGGTGGAAGCTGGAAGCTTCCACGGCTTCGATGGAAGCTTGCACCACTTCCACGGAAGCTTCCACGGCTTCCAGGGAAGTTTCCGCGTTTCCATGGAAGCTTCCGTGGAAGTCGTGGAAGATTCTACGGAAGCCGTGGAAGCTTCCATGGAAAACTTCCGGCGACTTCCCCGAAAAACAAAACAATAGTGCACCAGACCCCCCCCCGTCCCTCCCTTCATGCGACTCGCCCAACACCCCACGTTTCGCTTCGCGCTCGGTGCGAGCAATCAATGTCTGCCTGGTCGGTTAAAAAAAAAGGACGTGCTCCGTCCCGACATTGTAGGGATGCGAAGGTCTATGGTCATACGACTACGGCCATGCATGAATATGTGAGAGAGAAAAGAGAAGAGAGAAGAGAGAAGAGAGAAGAGGAGAGAGAGAGAGACGAGCCGGGGGGGGGGAAGCAGGAGAGAGAGAGAAGAAGAGAGAGAGAGAGAGAGAGAGAGAGAGAGAGAGAGAGAGAGAGAGAGGAAGGAGGTACATAAATGTTTTGGTATAATACATGTGTGTACTCTTATCCCCGGTATGAAAACGCCTGCATTTTTCAATGGAAACCCTTATCCGTGTATCCGCTGAACGGGGGGGCGTTCGCTTGCAACGATGTCTGGCGATATCAGGTCAGAGAGGAAAAAAAAGCAGGTAAATGTTGGTATACTATGTGTGTGTACTCTTATCCCCTGTATAGGAAACGCCTCCATTTCTCAATGGAAACCCTTATCCGTTTTTTTCACCTGAACTGGGGCGTTCGCTGCAACCATGTCTGGCGATATCAGGTTATAGAGAAAAGTATGTAATGTGTGTTTTGTGTACTCTATCCCCGGTATGAAAACGCATACATACATCAATGGAAACCCTTGTCCGTTATGGAATGGTCCAAAAAAGCAACCGCTGTTCTCCGAGTAAATCCTACCCGGTTACCTATTCATATGATACATCCTTGGTGAAAAGGTGGGATTGTTATGGTACTGCTGGAATGAACGTGGAAACGTTGGTAATTACCTGGTATCAGGTATTTGAATGGTATTGGTAGTAGGAAGGCGTATCTTACATGGGGACAGGGATGATCAGGTGACCTCTGGGTCACCTACCCTGCCTTTTTAGTCGTTCATCACGGAAAAAAGGAATAAAGCTGCTCTTCTATCTCTAAGCAAACAACACACGTGAGTACCAACGAGTACCCGTTATATAGGCTGACCTGGCTAAGGATACTCTGAATCCTTACCCTAACCTCCTCACAGTATTGTGGTACCAGTCTCAGTCAGACATATTTGGGCCCAAAATTGACCGCTGCGCAATGCATGGCGTGCCGTTGTCCTCGATATTAGTGTTATATACCACATATACATAGGGGTACTGTACGTAGCACGTGTTTTTGCCAAAACATTTTATGACTGACGATTACTGACTATTACTGCCTGTTACTGGCTTATTACTGACTATTATAGATTACTGACTGTTACCGGCTAATACTGACTATTACTGACTGTTACTGCCTGTTACTGACTATTACTGACCATTACTGACTATTACTGACTATTAATAGTACTGACTATTGCTGACTATTATTGACTATAACTGGCTATTACTGACTATTACGGATTATTACTGACTATTACCGACTATTACTGACTATTACTGACTATTACTGACTATTACTGACTATTACTTACTGTTACTGACTATTACAGACTATTACTGACTATTACTGACTATTACTGACTGTTACTGAGGAACTACCCAACAAGGCATGCCTTAAGCCGTTAGCCTTATAAGGCACGCCTTATCGTTAAAATCCCATTCAGGATTTACAAAAAAAACGAACAATACCTGCGATAGGAGGCGTCGAGGTTAATTCACCCCACATTTTTTTACCCCCAATTTCGTTTTGTCGCTCGTTTTTTATTTCAGTCGCAATTTTGTGCTGTTTTTTTCCCCACAAAAATGGGTGCAGTGCTACGATATATGTACGGAAAGGGGTTACGTATAACCCCCATATAACCACAGTACAGTAGAACTCCACGCACGGTTTGTGGGAGTAAACTACTTGGAAACAATGTAGGATGTTTTTTTTGCAGTGGAAAAAAAGGTTAAAGTTCACGTTCACCTTGGTTCACCCCACATTTTTTTTCCCCAAAAACAAAATTGTCACTTGCTTTTTTTACAAAAAACGTAAAAATACGTCAGCTGTGAGTACGACCGATTGAGCGGTTGAAGTCCAACTTCGCAAGCGCTGCGTGATACGCTAGACACGCTCATTGGACGTGCTTGTTTGACTTTTTTTTTTCTTCCCCGTCGCAATCTTTAATTTCGTTGTGAAAAAAAAAAAAACAGGTGCGGGGATCACCACCTACGCTAGCGGTGCTGGCGGCCAAGCTCCTCATCGAAGAGTCTGGCCTCGACTCTGACTTAGAGCTGAACTTCAAGAACAAGGTGCCGGAAGAGGTCATCGAGGGAGTCAAGTACATGAACGAGTACGCCGAGTGCATGTAATGGAGTGCATGCGATTTTTGCGTGCAATTTTTGCGTGCAATTTTTGCGTGTGATTTTTGCGTGTGATTTTTGCGTGCGATTTTTGCGTGTGATTTTTGCATGTGATTTTTGCGTGTGATTTTTGCATGTGAGTTTTGCATGTGAGTTTTGCGTGGGAGTTTGCGTGAGAGTTTGCGCGAGAGTTTGCGCGTGATAGATTGCGTGTGCTTGCAGCGTGTGATTTTTGCGTGTGTGACTTTGCGTGTGACTTTTGCGTGTGGTTTTTGCATGTTGATTTTGCATGTGGGTTTGCATGTGATTTTTGCGTGTGTGAGTTTGCGTGTTGTGATTTTGCGCGTGATTTATGCCTGTGATTTTGCGTGTTATTTGCGTGCGATTACGTGTGTGATTGCATGTGAAATTAAGTGCATGTGGTATCGTGTGCGATTTCGTGAGGTTGCATGTGAGTTATGTACGTATGGTTTGCGTGTGATTTCGCACGTGATCGCATCATGTCACATGCTTGCTTGCGTGTGATATATATGATATGATAGCATGTGCTTGCATGTGCTTGCATGTGATCGCATGTGTGCTTGCATACCATCGCGTGTGATTGCGTGTGTGATCGCATGTGATCACGTGTAATGGCATGTGATTGCCTGTGCTCGCATGCCGTGATCGCACCATTATTTCGCGGCAGCAACAGCAGCAGCAACAGCAGCAGCAGCAGCAGCAGTGGGTGTGCCTGCGTGCGCAGCTTGCTGTGTTTTTTTCCAGTATACTAATAGCTCCGCTCGCGAACAGATCGCGCGTTTCGTTTTGTTGCTTGGTTTTTGTTGTTGCTGTTGTTGCTTTTTCCCGGGCGGCGTCTCGTCCCGGACAGGCTTAGCCCAACCCGCTGTAACTATATGAGTCCCTTAGCTAGCTAGCTAGCTAGCTAGCTAACAGCCGGGGAAAACGCTCGGTGGGGAAAAAAAATCGGCCGAATGCTCTTGGGGGGGGACGGATAGCGTTTTGTTTTTCAGATTCGGAAAAAAACACCCGGAAATGAAACCAAGCGAGGAAAGAGCATGAACGAAAAACGAAGCAAGCCGCTGCACAGTACATAGCAGTAGTAGTTAGTAGGGTACTATTAATACGAGGAGGGAAGAGGGGAGGCGTGGGGGCGGGGGGGGGGACGGGGAGAGAGTATCCCCTACCTCCCCCCCTACTTTCCCCTCCCCTACGGTACCCTACCGTGCCTTCCTTCCGTTCCGTTTGCATCCCCGCCCGAACCTGCGGGCGAGCCAGCAGGGCGGCGGGATTCCCCTACGGTACCCTACCGTGCCTTCCTTCCGTTCCGTTTGCATCCCCGCCCGAACCTGCGGGCGAGCCAGCAGGGCGGCGGGATTTTTGCAACAAGAGAAAGCGGGGGGGGTGGGGGGGAGGGAGGGGGGAGATGATGATGACGAAGAAGAAGAAGAAGAAGAAGAAGAAAAAGAAGAGAAGTAGACTTGATGTTGTTTTCGATGTTGTGTTGTGACGTGAAACGAGTATGTAGGTGACGTGATTTGAAGTAAAATTTGATGTTTTTTGTTTTTCTGTTTTTTTGTTTTGTTTTGTTTTTTGTTTTTTTGTTGTTTTTTTTTTCGGTTCCAGTGCACACTTCAGAGAGAAGTGAGTTGCAGAACCAAAAGCGACAAAACAAAACAAAACAGGCAAAAGTAGGGTAAGGCTCCCAGCGGCGCTTCGGCAAAGGAGCGAGGTTGGGAGGCGGGGGGAGGGGGGAGGGGGGGGGGGGAAGACCGCCCCCCCGCCCCCGTCCACAAAGCTCTCGAGCAGTTTGGGTGGACGGACACACTGCGCAAAAACCAGCGCGCGTTTTTTTTTCGTTGCCCCTACTCAAATGATATTTTAGCGACTTTTGACCATCTGGATCCCTTTCTGAGTACGTGGCTATCCCTGCGTTTGAGAGGTAGGCCCTGCGAGGGATGCCCCCCCCCCGGGGTGACGCGCAGGTGTCTGGGTGGGTGTGTTGGTACATGGCCAGATCGCTCTATTTTGTTTTTGTTTGGGGAGGAAAAAAAAAAAAAAAGAAAATTGCGGTGTGTCGGTGTTGTTTCTTCCGTTCAGCGGGAGTGGGGGGGGAGGGGGGGGTTGGAAGCGGCGGCGGCGGCTAGTGAGTGATTGATTGATTTGATGTTTTGATGTGTTGATGTGTGCATATATATTTTTGTGTGGGATAAGAAACGGCGAGTTACATTAAATTACTATTGATAGTACTTCTACATATTATGATGCGGGGGGAAAAAAAAAAACTAATATCCGGCCAACAAGTTTTGCTGATTTTTGGTTTTTGTTTTGTTTTGTTTTCGCTGCCGGCTTTGAAAACAGTTTTTTTTTTTTTTTCTTCCTTTTTTTCACGTATTATTATTATTTTTTTTAGGTGTTCGTTTCATATTAGCGCTGTTCCACGTTCATTGCTGTTCTCCATTATTGATTGCTCTTCACGTTTTTTTTTCATGTAGCATTATCTGTATGTCATGTCCGGGCATAGTAGGAGGTTTTTTGAAGTTTTGATGGCATTTTGAACCATTTTGTTTTTGGTATTTTGCCCACAAAGAGAGTGTATTATACACCAGCCTGATCGTAAATAGAAGGAAAATTGGAACCTTTCGCGGCTTATCCAAAGCCCCCCTTGATATTTAAGACCAGAATGGCACATTACATGGCCCAACCGAGGCAAAAGTAGCGGAGGAGGAGGAGGAAATAATATCCCATATGCTAGCTATATCCTGACCCTTGTATACCCACCGACGTACCTGGTAACTGGTACGTACGTAATAAGAAGATCCGAGTAATAGCGCAGCTTTCTAGCAGTAATAATCACCGCACGCAAGCAGCGTTAAGAAGTAATATACTTGTACGGCTGGCTCGGTAGAAACCTAGAGGAAACGCTTGCGCTTATATTATGTGATACGAAAATTCGGTGTGTGTGTGTGTTTTTTTTCGTGAGGGGGAGGTCTGTCTTTTTAAGGTCAACGTTTTGTCGGAGGAACGAAAATGATGAAAATATGAATGCGACGACGAGATAGGTTCGTTTTATGTGTGTACTATATGGTGTGGTGGTGGTGGTGGTTACGAAAAAGGTGACGTTTTTCAACTCTTCTTTTTTTGTGGGAAACGTTAAAAATAAAATAAAAAACATCCATCTCTTCGTCCCGTGAGCGCTGGGACGACAAGCAGCGTCCGTCCCACCTCAAGGACGGACCTACTTTTCTTATTGGCTGGCTGATTGCGCCGCTTTTCTCTCCATTTTTAGGAGAAAATCTGACGCTGAAATGGTAATGGTGGTCGGGCTGCAAAAGCTAATGAGTATAGAGGGTGCAGTAATAGTGCCGGTTGCCTCTATAGTGCCGGTCCCTCTATAGTGCCGGTCCCTCTATAGTGCCGGTCCCTATATAGTGCCGATCCCTCTATGGTATTATACATTATTAGTGCCGGTCCCTGTATTGTGCCGGTATGCGCCAGCCAACAATACCGGCACTATAGCGGCAACCGGCACTATATGCTCCGCACACTGCCACACTGGTATAATCCCATACGAAGTGTATGCCAAGCGATGTCATAGGCACTATATCTAGCGTCAACCGGCACTATATGCTCCGCACACTGCCACACCGGTTAAATCCCATCTGTGCCAGGCGAATGCACAGGCACTATAGCGGGCAACTGGCAGTATAGAGGGACCAGTACTACAACTATTAATAGAATAAGCGAACAGCCGGCATTTGGCAGGCACTAAGCGGGCAGCCGGCACTACTCACAACTGGAACTATAGAGGGACCGTTACTAGTGTACGGTAGTATTGCTGTATCGTCGGCATGTGCTTTTTTTCTTTCTTTTACTTGCCAGCTCACAAACTCGTGGGAGGTTTTACGCTCAGCGACCTTCTGGTCAAGCCATGGTCACAGAGGTCACAGGTGTCTTCCCTTCGCCCCCCCGGCACTGCTTGCATTTCTGCTCGTCGGTTTTTATCGAAACTCGTCGATTTTCATCGAAATTCGTCGATTTTCATCGAAGTTTGTCGGTTTTCATCGAAGTTCGTCGATTTTTATCGAAGTTCGTCGTTTTTTATCGAAATTTGTTTCCTAACTCACGCTTTGGTATACTGGTGTGTACGTACTATGTATGCATGGTTCTAGGCATCTGATGACGGTCTGGAGGCGTTTTTATTCCACATCCTGGGTCTGTACAGGTCTTCCAGGGCGATTTCATAGCACTAGCCCACCCTGATGAGCCATATGAAAGAAAACAAAATATTCGAAAAATTGCCGTAACACTACTGTACGTAGCCTAGCCCACTCTGATGAGCCATATTTAAGCAAAAACAAGATCGAAATTTTCCCAAATAGGACTATACCAGGTATCAGCCCACTCTTCTGATGATTCGTGTTCAACCAAACGTAATGCAATCGAAGTATCGGCCGACGGCAAAAAAAGTTACCGACGGCGATCGGCTCGCAAACCAGAGAGTAGTGGATATCGGTCGCATATACCAGGTAGAGGCCCTACGTGCAGAAACGACGACGAACGAAACCGATTCGGAAAACGGATTCTCACATTTACAAAAAAATAAGCGACCCGAAACACATCAAACAAAAATGGAAAACGACCACCGGGCGTTGTACCTGGAGGTGGCGTGAACCCTGTCTGTGTTGTTACGGGGTGGGCCTATGTAATAAGGAAAGTTTTCAGAACCCACGATCGAGCCCAAAGAATCATACATCCCCCCTAATCTATACACAACATAAATCAGGTAATTTATACACAACATAAATTTGGTAATTTATACACAACATAAATTTGGTAATTTATACACAACATAAATTTGGTAACTTATACTGGTACACAACATAAATTTGGTATTATATTCTGAGGGTGATCACTCGAGGATCTCTATACTAATACGTAGAAGTAGTAAGTCACCCAAAAACCAATTTTGGAGGAAAACAAAAGTGCTACCCGATGAAATATCCCATGGCTTAACACATAAAATGAAAAAAATTGCGACACAAAAAAAACGTTTTTTTTTTCCAACGATTTTTGGGTTAAGGAGCCCCGTCATTTAAAAAAAATGCTTTCAGCCAAAAGTACGCGTCGATTAATAGCTACAGTAGTAAACCCGCCGCGCGGTCGCCTGTTCGAGGAGCCATAAAAAATAGAAAAAAAAAAAAAAAAAAAACGTACAAGGTACCTGGTACTGTACCTTTTTTTGGTGATTGATGTTGACGCGTGCTACGATAGAGGTATAAGGTGTACCTTTTTCTGGCAGAAACGTTTTTTGAACGACCTATGAAAGCTTCCTTAACCCAAAATCCTCGGAGTATCATCCTTTTTTTTCGGCAATATGGCTTTTGCGTATACCCTTACCCCTTAAGAACTGGTCCCACGTATTTGGGGACAAACTACTTGGAATTAGAGTGGGATAGTGTTTTCAGTTTTGAATGATGGGTTAGGGCCCGTTTTAACGAAGGAGAAAAAAATCAATTTGGAAAAAAAAAAAAATCAAATCCGCTTTTCATTGATCAACACACGCACAAGCACCAAAGATTAGGATATTGGGGCATAATATTTGGTGCTGGTGCGTGTGTTGACCAATGAAAAGCGAATTTGATTTTTTTTTTTCCAAATTGAATTTATTTTATACTCGTTAATAGTATGGCCCTTAAGACCATGGGAGGGATTGTTCAAATCAGTTTTTTTTTACTTAGTATCAGTATAGAGCTCCTCGTGTGAGAGCCCTCAGAAAAAAATCGGAGCACCTCTACCGTATACCCTGGTACCTGGTACTTCGAAGTATAAGCACGCATCACACGTGTCTGTTGATGCCGTGACTCCAGAAGACGTTCTCCCCCGGCACTCCCGATAGGCAGTTGGTGCTGTGGCCCAACCCTGCAAACAATTAATTCGGCGAGGGCTTCATATGTTACCTCAAGAAAATCTAACAGGGAAAATCATCTACCTGGTACAGGTATATAATAGTAGGATTTGCCTCATCAGCGCTGTAGCGACGAAGAAGAGGCAGTCCGCACGCGGAACGCAGCCAGACGCATAGCCGGGTGCCGTCAGAAACTGTCAGTCGCGGTTACCTAGAGAAAGCCCCCCCCACTGGGGATTTACATTTTGTTTTTGTCTATTTCGCGGCATTCCGCGGGTATTGTTGCCGTGACATGCCTCGGAAATGCCGCGGACATTGCCGCGGCGTGCCACGGCAGTGCCAGCGGCATTGCCACACGACATTCCGCGGGGTGGTGCGGCAGCCCACGGCATTTTCCATGGCATACCGCAGAACGACTGCCGTGTAGCAAAGGCCCACGGCAAGCAAGCTCCACGGCAAGAACCACGGCATGTCACGGCAAGACCCCGCGGTGAAGGACGTCACCCTACGGTAAGCATCGCGGCAACACCCGCGGCAGACAGACGCGTGCTACGATAGAGGTGCACCATGTTTTTTCTGAGCTCCTCACTTAAAGAGCGTCATACCTCACCGAAAAAGTGGTTTTGCAGGAAAATAAAAGTGCTGCTGGATGAGAAATCTCATGAGCGAAGTATACTCTGAAACATTATTCGTCACAAAAATGAAAGTCCGACGAATTTGGGTTAAGGAGCCCGATCGTTCAGAAAACGATTCAGCCAAAAAGTGCTACCTCTACCGTAGCACGCGTCGACACCGCGGCAACACCCACGGTAAGGGCGCAGGCCACGATAGAGGTGTGCACACCATGTTTTTTGCCTTATAAGGGTGGTCACTTGAGGAGCTCCATACTTCAACCCAGACAATGATTTTGGAGAAATTGAAAGAGCTATAATTCACGCGATGAACAATCCCACGGGCTACGTAAGCATACAATTGATAATAATGCAGCACAAAAACGGAAGTCTGACGATTTCGGGTTAAGGAGCCTACTATTAGATCATCCAGAAAACGTTTCAGCCAAAAAAAGGTATACCTTGCTACCTCTATCGTAGCATTGGTCTTAGCACAGCGGCAACAACCGCGGCAACGACCGCGGCAAGTTCTGCGGAAAGACTCGCGGTAAGTCCCACGGAAAGATGCGCGGCAAGTCCCGCAGACAGACCCGCTGAAAGGTCCGCCACGGTGTTTACCGCAGGAGGTACCGCAGGAGGTACCGCGGGAGGTACCGCGGCATGACCCGCATCATGACCCGTGGCATGACCAGCGGAAACACCGGCGGAAAACACCCTCGGAAAGATCCACGGCAAAGGCCCAATGGGAACAGGGTGTCAGGTGGGCCTCCGGCGGCTCCTGCGGAGGGTTGACTATATTTCTGCACTTTGTCGGTGGGAAAGAAGGTGTGCCAAATGGGATATAGGCCCACTATGGGGTCAAAAGTACCAAATGATACATAACAGGGTGCCAGGTGGGGGCTTGTCGTGGGGCTTGCCGCGGGTGTTACCGCGGTACCTGCCCGTGGGACTTGCCCTGGGCCGTGGACCTTTCCGCGGACCTTTCCGCAGGACTTTCCGCGGATTATTCCGTGGGTCTTTCCCCGGGTCTTTCCCCGGATTGTTCCACGGGTTTTTCCAGGGGTCTGTCTAGCTGCGGTGCCTGCCACGGGCCTGCCCGCGCGTCTTGTAACGGGTCTTCTACGGGTCGTGCCGCGAGTATTGTCGCGGAACTTGTCGTGGGTCATATGCCGTGGTATTTGCCGCGGGTCTTGCCGCGGTGTCTGCCGTGCCGCTGGTCTTTCCGCGGTACGGGCCGCGGGACTGGTCGCGGCTCTTGCCTCGTTTGTAGCCGCGGTTCTTGCCTCGGGTCTTGCCTCGGGTCTTTCCGCGGTACGCGCCGCGGGACTTGTCGCGAGTGGTGCCGCAGGTGTTTCCGCGGTACTTTCCACGGGTGTTTTGCCGTGGTGCTTGCCGTGGTCGTCGCTGTAATCGTCAATTTTTTAGTGCCAACATTTCGCCGCTGAAGTCGCCAAGAGGGTTAAGGAGCCAGTTGAGAGTCAGAAATAGTTTGGCCGAAAAGTGCTCGTACAACAAGGCATTTTGCCCGATATATCACACAATGGTTGATTCGACCAATTTAGCATTTCCATGGTTGATTGATGCCACCAACAACACTCCGACCGTTGATCTCCGATCAAAAACCGTTGATCTCCGATCAACAACCGTTGATCTCTCATCAGCAACCGTTGATCTCCGATCAGCAACCACCGTTGATCTCCAACCAACAACCGTTGATCTCCAACCAACATACCAAAGACAAAAAATATAAAGGCTCCATCGAATACACTACACAAATAAAAAAACGGGGTGTGTGTGAGAGAGAGAGCGAGCGAGATGCTCTCAAAAGAGCAGAGCACACCCATTCACCTCGCCCCATCACACCAAACCACAAGATAAAATCGCCCCCCTACATCCACAAAAACAAGACGCCAACGTACAAATAAAACCCCATGAAATACCCTATAACCCTATCCCATTCATACAAACTGCACTCAAATCACTCTTTAAGGGGAATATAAAACTATTAAAATACCATGAACTTCGAGTGGGATAAATGCTGCGTGCAGTGGGAAAAGGGGTCAAGCCTAGGTATAGAGGCGACTGAACTAATGGGCCGGGGCGTGTATACCGTCTGTAACAAAACACTCCAGAGGGCACAAGGCACCCGGNGAAGTATCGGCCGACGGCAAAAAAAGTTACCGACGGCGATCGGCTCGCAAACCAGAGAGTAGTGGATATCGGTCGCATATACCAGGTAGAGGCCCTACGTGCAGAAACGACGACGAACGAAACCGATTCGGAAAACGGATTCTCACATTTACAAAAAAATAAGCGACCCGAAACACATCAAACAAAAATGGAAAACGACCACCGGGCGTTGTACCTGGAGGTGGCGTGTTACGGGGTGGGCCTATGTAATAAGGAAAGTTTTCAGAACCCACGATCGAGCCCAAAGAATCATACATCCCCCCTAATCTATACACAACATAAATCAGGTAATTTATACACAACATAAATTTGGTAATTTATACACACCCTGGACAATTATCAATTGCCTAATTATCTATTAATAGTTTCCTATTACAATTGACTGGCAATTGTGGTCGCCAATTCCAATTAATTGGAACGCATCGAGCTCTATGGTACAGACAATTCCTATTAACAGACACCCACTAGGCCCTATCGTCCACCCAATTTATGCTAACATACACCCATCTACATTATTGGTTGAAGTAATTGCTATTAACAGTTACCAACAAAATCCCATTGGTGAACCCATAGTCTATTGAAATATAATATCCCATGCTATTGTAACGCTAATGGACAATTGCAGTTTTTTTTCGGTGCCAATGGTGCTGGCAATTCCATTTAATTGATATTCTCCTAAATAAATTGTGCTGGCAATTCCATTTAATTGACATCCTCCCAAATAAATTGTGCTCGAAACTCCATGTAATTGGCGTAAATGGAATTGCAATTGTGCTGGCAATTCCATTTAATTGACATCCTTCTAACTTAATTGCGCGGGCAATTCCATTTAATACGTAGGCATCTTTCTAAATAATTGTCCTTGCAATTTTATTTATTATTTATTTGGCAGGCTTCGAAATAAATTGTCCAGACAATCAGGCATTTCCATTTATTAGACAATATTAATATGTTACCGGTCAATTGATTCCGCACGCTGTAATCGGAACATGACACAACAATGTATGATATGTATGCATGAGGAAGCTATTTCTTGAAGTTGCAAAGGCAAACGATTCGTGAGGCTGTCTAGCGGTTGGAATTGCCGGAGCGATTGATTCATGAAGCAGTCTATTAATTGGAATCGACCAGACAACATAGTTCGGAGCATGCCCATTAGATTAAGTATATCGGACAAAATGTTTGGCGGCCGATTAGTCACTAGGATTTTTTTTTCATTCCCTTTCTGCTTAAGCCTTGGACAATAGGCACCGCAATAGACTATTACGCCTACAATAGACCCACCGAAAATTCTATTAAATAGAATTAGGCGGGCAATTGATTGTTACCATATTGCCGCAATTGGAATTGCAAAGACAACATATAGTAGTCCACCTACTGATTGGAATTGCTTAGGCAATTGCTTTAGAGCTCTGTTAATTAACTGGAATTGTCTCCTGCAATTTTTTCGCTCCGCAGGCTCCAACACTCTATTACTTGTTTAATAGGATATGGGACCTACCCACAATGGACTATTGATTTTACAATAGATCTTCCGAAAGTTCATTTAAATGGAATTGGTCGAGATACTGCTTTCGTGGTTCATCTATTAATAGGAATGGATGGGCCAATAGATTTGTGTCCTGGCCTTCCAATAGATATTGTTCCAGCAATTATTTTCTGGTCTTGTCTCACAATTGGAATGGTTCAATCAAACCGTTTCTGCTCTCACCTTCCAATTGGAACTGTTTCAGTAATTTCGTTTTGTTCCTTTCTATTAATAGGAATGGTCGGATCAATAGGTTTCTGCCCTGACCTTCCAATTGAAATTGTTTCAACAATTAGTTTCAGGTCTTGCCTATCAATAGGAGTGGTTTGGTCAATAGGTTTCTGTGCTGACTTTCCAAATTAAATTGTTGATTTCTTTTCTGACCTCGACAATTCCAATTAATAGACCGTACTTGAAATCGTTGGGTTTTGGACAGTTTCAATTGGTAGATAACACTCGAAAAACATGGCTATACAACTCCGACTGATAGATCTCACTCGAAATAATTTGACTGAGCAATTCCAATCAATAGAAATCACTCGAAATCATTTAGTTGGACAATTGCTTTTAATAGATCGCATTTGAAATCAAGTGTCTCGGCAATTCCAATTCATAGCCAGCACTCGAAATAAATTGTAGGCACAATTCCAATTAGTAGGCAGCACCCGAAATCAGTTGCCCGGACAATTTCAATTAGTATCCTTCAATCGAAATCATTTGGTTGGGCGAATCCAATTAATAGACAGCATCCGAAATCAGTTGTAGCCACAATAGACTATTGTAATAGGAATGGTCCAAATAATTGTGCAGGCAATTCCAATTAATTGACAGCACATAAAATCAATTGTCTGGACAATTCCAATTGGTAGGCAGCATTCAAAACTAATTACCCGGACAATTCAAATGAATATACTTCAATCGAAATCATTTGGTTGGGCAATTCCAATTAATAGACTACACCCAAAAATAATTATAGACACAATAGACTATTGACATAGGAATTGTCCAGGGTGTGATATTGAAACAGTGGGGGCCCGCTGATAAGAAACTTCAATTTGGCTTCCAGGCTCAAAGTGTTATTTTGTGTGCCCTCATCAGCAACATATACGGCATTTCTTATATATGTGATGATTCTTATGTTCTTGTAGTTTTTCCAGTGTTTCTTATTTCTTATATATATTTTAAAAAATAAAAATAAAAAGTTGCTACACCGATGAAACATCCCATGGCTTAACACAATAGAAAATGAAAAAAATTGCCGACATTAACACCAAAAAAACGTTTTTTTTTTTTCCCAAACGTTTTTTGGGTTAAGGGAAGCCCCGTTCATTTTAAAAAAAAAGCTTCCAGCCAAAAGTAACGCGTCGATAATAGCTACAGTAGTAAAACCCGCCGCGCGTCGCCTCTTCGATTGGGCGGGGGAGAGCCATAAAAAATAGAAAAAAAAAAAAAAAACGTACCAGGTACCTGGTACTGTACCTTTTTTTGGTGATTGATGTTGACGCGTGCTATGATAGAGGTATAGGTATACCTTTTTTGGGCTGAAACGTTTTTTGAACGACCTATTAATAGTAGTAACGCCTCCTTAACCCAAAATCGTCGGAGTATCATAATTTTTTTTGGGCAATATGGCTTTCGCGTATACCCTTACCCCTTAACCCTTTTAGGACTGCAGTCCCTTTTTGGGGACAAACCACTCTAATTCCAAGTGTTTTGTCCCCACATCGGGACTGGAGTCCTAAATGGGTTAAGAACCGGTCCCATGTATTTGGGGACAAACTGCTTGGAATTAGAGTGGGATAGTGTTTTTCAGTTCTAAATGGGTTAAGACCATGGGATTGTTCAAATCAGTTTTTTTTTACGTAGTATCAGTATAGAGCTCCTCGTGTGAGAGCCCTCAGAAAAAAATCGGAGCACCTCTACCGTATACTTCGAAGTATAGCACGTATCACACGTGTCTGTTGATGCCGTGACTCCTGAAGACGTTCTCCCCCGGCACTCCCGATAGGCAGTTGGTGCTGTGGCCCAACCCTGCAAACAATTAATTCGGCGAGGGCTTCATATGTTACCTCAAGAAAATCTAACAGGGAAAATCATCTACCTGGTACAGGTATATAATAGCAGGGGTTGTCTCGTCAGCGCTGTAGCGACGAAGAAGAGGCAGTCCGCACGCGGGACGCAGCCAGACGCATAGCCGGGTGCCGTCAGAAACTGTCAGTCGCGGTTACCTAGAGAAAGCTCCCCCCACTGGGGATTTACATTTTGTTTTTGTCTATTTCGCGGCATTCCGCGGGTATTGTTGCTATGACATGCCTCGGAAATGCCGCGAACATTGCCGCGGCGTGCCACGGCAGTGCCAGCGGCATTGCCACACGACATTCCGCGGGGTGGTGCGGCAGCCCACGGCATTTTCCATGGCATACCGCAGAACGACTGCCGTGTAGCAAAGGCCCACGGCAAGCAAGCTCCGCGGCAAGAACCGCGGCATGCCACGGTAAGGCCGGTGGTCAACGACGACACTCCACGGTAAGCACCGCGGCAACACCCGCGGCAGACACCACGGCAACACCCGCGGTAAGCACAGCGGAAACAACCGAGGCAACGACCGAGGCAAGTCCTGCGGAAAGACCCGTGGAAAGACCCGTGGAAAGCCCCGCAGAAAGACCCGTGGAAAGTCCCGCGGAAAGACCCGCGGTAACTCCCGCGGACAGACCCGCGGTAAGTCCCGCGGAAATACCCGCGGTAAGTCCCGCGGACAGACCCGCTGAAAGGCCCGCGGTGATTACCGCGGGAGGTACCGCGGAAAGACCCGCTGATAGGCCCGCGGTGTTTACCGCGGGAGGTACCGCGGCAAGACCCGCGGAAAGGCCCGCGGAAAGGCCCGCGGAATGGCCCACGGAATTTACCACGGGATTCACCGCGGCAAGACCCGCGGCAAATACCACGGCATATGACCCGCGGAAAGACCCGCATCATGACCCGCGGCATGACCCGCGGCATGACCCGCGGAAAGACCCGTGGAAAGACCCGTGGCAGGCACCGCGGAAAGATCCGCGGAAACACCAGCGGAAACACCCTCTGCAATACCCTCGGAAAGATCCCCGGCAAGGCCCAATGGGAAGAGGCTGTCAGGTGGACCTCCGGCGGCTCCTGCGGAGGGCTGATTATATCTCTGCGTATTGTGGGTGGGAGCAGGGTGCCAAATGGGACAGGCCCACTGCGGGGTCAAAAAGACCAAATGGGAACAGGGTGCCAGGTGGGGGCTTGCCGCGGTACCTGCCCGTGGGACTTGCCCTGGGCCGTGGGCCTTTCCGCGGACCTTTCCGCAAGACTTGCCGCGGACCTTTCTGTGGGTCTTTCCGCGGATCTTTCCAGGGGTCTGTCTAGCTGCGGTGCCTGCCACGGGCCTTTCCACGGGTCTTCTACGGGTCGTGCCGCGAGTATTGTCGCGGAACTTGTCGTGGGTCATATGCCGTGGTATTTGCCGCGGGTCTTGCCGCGGTGTCTGCCGTGCCGCGGGTCTTTCCACGGTACGTGTCACGGGACTGGTCGCGGATCTTGCCTCGTTTGTAGCCGCGGTCCTTGCCTCGGGTGTTGCCTCGGGTGTTGCCGCGGGTCTTGTCGCGAGTGGTGCCGTGGTGCTTGCCGTGGCCGTCGCTGTAATCGTCAATTTTTTAGTGCCAAAATTTCGCCGCTGAAGTCGCCAAGAGGGTTAAGGAGCCAGTTGAGAGTCATAAATAGTTTGGCCGAAAAGTGCTGCAACAAGGCCTTTTGCCCTGTATCAGACAATGGTAGATTCGACTAATTTAGCATTACCATGGTTGATTGATGCCACCAACAACATCCCGACCGTTGATCTCCGATCAAAAACCGTTGATCTCTAATCAACAACCGTTGACCTCCAATCAACAACCGTTGATCTCCAACCAACATACCAAAGACAAAAAATATAAAGGCTCCATCGAATACACTACACAAATAAAAGAACGGGGTGTGTGTGAGAGAGAGCGAGCGAGATGCACTCAAAAGAGCAGAGCACACCCATTCACCTCGCCCCATCACACCAAACCACAAGATAAAATCGCCCCCCTACATTCACAAAAACAAGACGCCAACGTACACATAAAAACCCCATGAAAGACCCTATAACCCTATCCCATTCATACAACCTGCACTCAAATCACTCTTTAAGGGGAACATAAAACTACTAAAATACCATGAACTTCGAGTGGGATAAATGCTGCGTGCAGTGGAAAAAGGGGTCAAGCCTAGGTATAGAGGCGACTGAACTAATGGGCCGGGGCGTGTATACCGTCTGTAACAAAACACTCCAGAGGGCACAAGGCACCCGGCAGACACCTCACGGCAAGGCAGACATCTCACGGCAACATAACAGTAAGGCTAGCCCCCCCCCCCCCCCGTCTCGAAATGGATGCGTGGTCAATGGTCAAAATGACCTAAGGCGAGCAACAAATGAGTACGCCCCCCCCCCACATCACGTAGTGCTTATGGTCAGGCACCCACAGGGCAGTTATACAGTATACCCATTGCTGTCTCTGGAAGTGGACACACCGGAAATTAAATGAACTCGTTGAAGCTGTCATCCATATGCAAGTCCGCCTCACAGGCAGTTCTCAGTAGGATGCAGCTCACCCTTCATGCGACTCGCCGAACGCCTCACGACGCTTCGCGTTTGGTGCTGGCAATGTCTGCCTGGTCGGGTGAAAACCCGACATGCTCTGTCCCGGCATTGTAGGGATGCGAGGGGCCTACGGTCATATGACTACGGCCATGCATGAATATCGAGTACACCCCCCCTGTGCTCCGTCTCGAAAGGGATACGTGGTCAATGGTCAAACGACTAAGGCAAGCAACAAGGGAGTACCCCACCCCCCCCCCGCCGACTACGGTGGTCATGCATGACGCGAGTGAGTGCCCCCCCGGCTACCGCGCCATGTAGCCCTGTGAATCAAACCCCCAAGGCGTTACGTACAAAAAAACGTGACAAGCATGATCGAAACCACAGCGACACTAAGTGCACCCCTTGGGAGGGAGCGAGGAAGCCGGGAACCGCGCAAAGCGAGGAAGAGAGGGAGGGAGGGAACCGAGCTGGCATGCCCCTCCAAACCACCAACTACGAGGCGGCGGGTGGGGGGGTACTCATTCGTTGGAGGGATGAAATTTTCCCGCCTGCACACAGCACAACCAACAGCAACGACAGCAACAACAACAGCAGCAGCAGCAGCAGCAGCAGCAGCAGAAACCATTGCCGTGTCGCACAAGCGCGCGCGGCTTTGTGCCCGGAACGCTGACTCCTACGGGGGGCGTGGAATCAATCCACTCAAATCGCCAAGGGTACAGTTCAGCCACTACCGTAGTAGTAGTAGTAGTAGTAGTAGTAGTAGTAGTAGGCGCTAAACAAGTCAGGGCTGTTTACGGGTCGGGTTAACCCTCGCGGGTCAGGTCGGGTCGGGTAAGGGTGACCTGACACGATCCGACCCGATCCGATCCGCGAGATTTTGACACCGCGAGAGATAGATAACCTCCTGACCTGACCCGACCTAACCCGAGCCGTCCCGTCCCGTCCCGACCCGTCCCGACCCGACCCGACCCGACCCGACCCGTGACATTTTGAAAAGTTCTTGACACATCAAGAGTCATGAAAACAAAAGTCAATTGCAGGGACGAAATGACACCGGCACAAAAAACTACCTATACATACATACATGTAAACTCACGTGCAGCAGGGTTAGTCGTACATACATCGTACCAGGTACGCGCGCAGCATCCCTTTTAGTCCACAGGTATGGCACCCTTGCACACGTCCCACAGATCATCTACAGATAGATCATCTACAGATATATCATCTACAGAAAGATCATCTACAGATAGATCATCCAGATCCTAACTTGCAATTATGATATATTGGGATAGGGTCTATATAGTACAGATCCCAACAAAGGAAAATATGCGCTAGATCATGCAGATGATGCGGCTCTCACCCCCCCCCTCGGTTAACATGAACTAGAGCATACAAGATCATGCACCGTACATCGCAAAAAATACCAGGAATACATCTCCCCTGAAACATCTACGAGTATCATAAATAAAAAGAGGCGTAAATCGATCATCTGTCCGAGGTAAGCGCTACACGGTTGGTTTGGGATCAACCCGAAACCGCTCCACAATACAGCAACAAGCCCTGCCGGGGGACATTCATACAGGGGAAAGGAAAGAGCGGTCAAAAGCCCTAAAAAAAGGAGACTGCGGCGTCGGCCACGCCTACACAGCAACCCGGCGCCGTTTTTAACACCGATCTTTTGAACGCCTGGCCCGCCAATCGCTACGATGCGTCGAGGAACCGCAAGCCTCAACTGCTTCCCCCCCCTAAACATGATATCTCCCCCGCCCCTAATGCCACCACGATGCGACCCTACTGCCGGTAAAGGGGTGATTAGAGGTGGGGGGGGGTGACGAATGTGGTGGCCCCCGCTATCAACCACTAGAAGGCGTTAACGACACGCGCGCAAGGCAGCCTTGTACAGTAATAGTGCCGGTTGTTGCTATTATAGTGCCGGTATTGTTGGCTGGTGCATATATACCGGCACTATATAGGGACCACTGCGACTTTAAAGCAGCCCTTTTTATACGTACCTGGTGCAGCAATGGTCCCTATATAGTGCCGGTCCCTGTATAGTGCCGGTATGCGCCAGCCAACAGCAGTACCGGTACTATACGTAGCGCCAACCGGCACTATCTACTCGACACACTACCACACTGGTCAACTCCATCTGTGCCGAGCGATTTTGATAGGACACCATATTTAGCGGCAACTTGGTTCCCCTCAAAACCCGTATATACGTGCGTAGTTCGGGCGATCGAAGTATCCCACGCAGCTTGCAAAGATGAGTTTCGACGAAACCCTCGACGTCACAGCTGTCGTTATTTTTTGTTTCAATCTGTATAGCGGCAGCCGGCACTATGATACTACTCCACACACTGCCACACTGGTTAATCCCGTCTGTGCCAAGCGATCCCATAGGCACTACACTATAAGCGGGCAATCGGCACTATAAAGGGACCACCGGCACTATAGAGGGACCACTACGACTGTCATGTATTACTCGTACTGCTATCATAGGCGTTCACCCCATACGCACATGTAGTGTTTCGGGCGCTACTGGTGCTATATACCTGGGCCCCAAAATGAAACACCGTACGTAGTAGTTGTCGCCAAAACAAGAAAAAAACATGTCAGAAAAAAAAGAAGAAGAAAAAAAAAACGCTACGTACGTACATCAAGAAAAAAAGAAACACGCAACACAAAAAGAGCAAAAATAACAACCGCAAACGAAAAAACACACGCACACCCACCGACACACCGACACACTCACACACAGCAAATATCACAACAGAAGGAGGCGGAAATATTAGAGGGGTGAGGGGCGGGAGGGAGGGGGGGGGGAGGATGGAGGAATAGATGGAGAAAAGCGGAAAAAGAAAGGTAAAATGACGGCAAAATAATATATTTACCGTAAAAAACGCTTAGAGTAAGACAACACCCCTCTCGGGCGAATTTTTTGCAGCCGGTTTTCTCGACAACGGGGAAGAGCACAAAACGCCCAGCGCTGCGTCTGTGGAACGGCCTCGACGGAGATGAACCCACCGCCACCTTTTTTCGATAGTGGGCGGGTGGGTGTCCCGCTGGGTGTGGGGAAACTCGGCTCCGCAAGTTCGTTGCAGGGGGAGGAGGGTGCGTGTGTGTTCACCTTGACTACCGTATACGGGTATGCCACCTACCCCACCTATCCTACCGCTTTTATGTATTGCGCCGCCGCTGTCGCCGCTGTTGCTGCCGCAGTCGCAGCCGCCACCACCCTCACCGCAAGCGTGACCATGACCTCCTCCTCGACCTCCTCCATCGGGTCCTGTCCCCCGTCACCCGTACAACCCCTCCCTCTCCATCGCCCACAAAAACTTACACCGGTCGTACCACAACACCGGGAGGCGCACCATCTGCACCGTCAATCCGGCAAACATGGCGATCAGGGCCAGCGCGGCGGGCCCCAACAGAGACGGTAGCGTCGACGCCCCAGACAAAGGCTTCCAAGCCGGTAGAAACCCCAACACGGCCGCGAACAAGACGAGGCTCCTCACGCTCTCCCGCCACGGGGACGCCGGCTCAACAGCCCCTACCCTCATAACGCCCCCTGGAACTCCATCTAGAGGTCTGCTTGAGAAGGGGTCGGATGCGCCGCCCCCCGCGGGCCCGGAGCCCAGGGCGCTACCGGAGGCGAGGTCGAGCGTGCCGGTGCCGATGGTGTGGGGCCGGGCGGGGGGGAGGTGGGGCTGCCTGGACATGAGCCAGAGGTAGACGGACCACAGCAACCCAAACACCGTGCTAGTCCATGTGATGAAAATCACCCAGCTCATCCTGTTGTGAACCAACCCAAGGGGCAGCACCAGCAGCAATCAGCAAGATGGTAGAGGGAAGGAGGGAGGGAGGGAGAGTCGAGCGCATGTCAGTATCATACCAGTGTCATTTTCAGTATCATACCAGTATCATTATCAGTATCAGTATCATATCAGTATAATATCAGTATCATTATCAGTATCATTATCAGTATCATTATCAGTATCATTATCAGTAACAATACCAGTATAATACCAGTACCATTATCAGTACCATAACAGGATAATACCAGTATCATATCAGTATCATATCAGTATCATTATCAGTATCATTATCATACCAGTATCATTAGCATTATCATACCCGTATCATTATCAGTACCAATATCATTACCTTCATTACACAATTATCACATGATCGTTATCATCGCTATCACCACCCCCACCATCGCCAGTAGTATATACAATCAACCACCACAGCATCAACACCAGTACAATTAGCATTATCACCAGTGTATACCACAATACACACCTTGCAAAAGACGAGATGTGACCAAATCCTCGATCTCAGATCGTTTTTACTAAATACCACCATGTCATCATGATCATCATCAACAAGACTCCTCACGGGAGACAGTTCATCTACAGATAGTTCATCATCTACAGCACCGGCCCGCTCATAAGAAACCAGAAATCGGGCTTAGGCTGACTTTCTTATTTTAGAAAGGAGTGTGTCCCACACTAACTTCAGTATAATCGCTGTCGACTTTCTTATTTCCCCCGTAATTTTTAGGCTGAGTTTCTTGTGGGGCACTTTCTTGTGAGAGGGCCGGTAGTGTACAGATAGTTCATCTACAGATAGATCATCTACAGATAGATCATCTACAGATAGATCCTAACCTGCCGGTATGATATGCTGTGCAGGATCTGTGCAGTACAGCTCCAACCCCGGCAACGTGAGTTAAACCATACAGATCATACAGATCATACAGATCATACAGATCATACATCTTCCCGTAAATATCTAGAATATCATTAAGGCAGAAGCAGCCGGCATTTCTCGCATCCCGACGACAACCGCGAATGCCCTCCACGCGTAGCCCATCGTGACACGGAACAAGCCCTAAAGGGCCCATAACCAACATAAATATCGTTATCGATACCATCACTATCACCATCAATGCACGAATACATCAACATAATCACTCCCATCGTTTATCAAGATTGTTACCAATACCATAACCATCATTACGTCGACATCAATATAAATATAAGATACTGTACATACTATTATATCAACATCAACAATCAAATGAATATCAATGGCAATATCAATATCAGTATCAACATCACCGTCACCATCAATACCAACATCTACAACTTTATCAATATCAATATCAACATCATCAACAACCCTATCAATATCAATATCAGCATCGACATCAACAACCATATCAATATATCAATATCAATTATCATCATCAATATCAGTTATCAATATCAATTATCATTATCAATATCAATATCAAGTACCATTATCAATATAAATATCAATATCAATATCAATATCAACTATCTTTATCAATATCAATTATCAATACGCGACGTATCAATTATCGGTATCAATACCAAATATCATTATCGTTATTAATATCGTTATCGTCATGATTATCAGCAAGGCCCTCACCACACGGCAGAAGTAGTCGGTACCTGTCGCACGCCGACGACAACAGCAAACGTCAGCGATGAGTACCCGACAGTCAGATGGAACAGGCCCCACAGCAACCCTCGAGGGTTATAGCTGCTTGCCGACCCACATCGACGATTTTTTCCGGCCGTCAACCACCTGACGAAAAACAAAACACACACACACACACATACACGCACGCACGAAAAAAACACGTCATGTGCGATGTAAGACAATAACACGCACAAAAAAACGTTACAAGGGACTTGTAGGATGTAGGATGCAAAATATCAATGAGGGGGGTGTACTTCATTTTCATGCATGGCCTTAGTCGTATGACCATAGACCCTCGCACCCCTACAATGCCAGGACGGAGCATGTCGGGTTTTCACCGACCAGGCAGACATTGCTATTAGCACCAAGCGCGAAGCGAAACGTGAGGTGTTGGGCGGGTCGCATGGGTACTCGATATTCGTGCAGGGGGGGGGATGTCGGTTGCACGCCAGTAGTCGTACGACCATGGGGGCGTACCATCGCATTTGTTGCCTTGCTTTTGCCTAAGTCGTTGGACCATTGGCCACGCATCCTTTTCCGAATAGCGGAGGCGTGTTTGCTACAGTAGTGACAGAGCAAGTCAATACCTGGTACATACGTACGTTATCCGGGTTTTGCAACGTATTTGTGTCAGGCTGTTAGCCTAGACGACGCGGGAAGCTATAACTCCTGCACTGTGAGGGGTACATGCACTCTGTTTTTTGCCTCTACCCCGAACCGCTTACGACGTACTCAGCGCCAGCCACTGCATGCTCTACCTACTACTAACGTGCCGACAAGGTACAACAAAAATCAACACTGGTACCACATACTTGCGCGTGTAAACATGAACACACGTTTCAAAAACACAACAGCACAGAAAACACGAAACAAAAACAGAAACCATCTCATCGATCACGCCCCCCCATCCTTCCACCTCCCGGACAAAAAAAACACACCTCACCGCTTAATACACGAAAAAAATTACACATGGGCAAACAAAAAAAAACGACAAAAACCGCCTGCCAAAGAACGCAGAAAAAAAAAAGGGCTAAGTCAGCACAGACAAGCGTTTCTCTCACCGGGGGCCACCACGCGCGCATTCCCCGCACTGCTTCCCCTTCCACTACGCGTAAGCGTCACGTCGGTTCTTGACCAAAACGACGCGGCCGCTCGACGGAGGGAAGGCATCGGACGAGGAAAACTCGGGCGGACTAGCGCCGCGCCTCCAACGAAGGAATAGCACACGAACAACACCCTAGAGCGCACGTTCGGCATGGGGTTCGCCGCTCGGCTTCGCCCTAAAGCAGCCGCCAAAGAAAGATGGGAAGTTTGTAGAGGGGGGGGGGGGGGGGGGGAGAAAGGGGGGGGGGGGGGGGAGGAGTCGTGCACGGCCGTAGTCGTACGACCATGGGGGGTACGCATTTGTTGCTTGCTTTTGCCTAAGTCGTTGGACCATTGGCCACGCATCCCTTTTCCGATACGGAGGCGTGTTTGTACAGTAGTGACAGAGCAAGTCAATACCTGGTACATACGTACGTTATCCGGGTTTTGCAACGTATTTGTGTCAGGCTGTTAGCCTAGACGACCGCGGGAAGCTATAACTCCTGCACTGTGAGGGGTACATGCACTCTGTTTTTTGCTCTACCCGAACCGCTACGACGTACTCAGCGCCAGCCACTGCATGCTCTACCTACTACTAACGTGCCGACAAGGTACAACAAAAATCAACACTGGTACCACATACTTGCGCGTGTAAACATGGAACACACGTTTCAAAAACACAACAGCACAGACAACACGAAACAAAAAACAGAAACCATCTCATCGATCAGCCCCCCCCCCATCCTTCCACCCTCCCGGACAAAAAAAAACACACCTCACCGCTTAATACACGAAAAAAAATTACACATGGGCAAACAAAAAAAAAACGACAAAAACCGCTGCCAAAGGCAACGCAGAAAAAAAAAACAAAGGGCAAGTCAGCACCAACAGGCGTTTCTCTCACCGGGGCCACCACGCGCGCATCCCCGCACTGCTTCCCCTTCCCCCGTAAGGCGTCACGGTTCTTGACCAACCGCGGCCGCTCGAGGAGGAAGGCATCGGGACGAGGAAAACTCGGGCGACTAGCGCCGCGCTCACGAAGGATAGCCACACGAACAACACCCAGAGCACGTTCGGCATGGGGTCGCTCGGCTTCGCCCTACAGCAGCCGCCAAGAAAGATGGGAGTTGTAGAGGGGGGGGGTCAGGGGTGTTTAGAGGCAGAGGGTTCTGGCGGCAAGCATGTATGAACATGTGTGTTTTACTTGGTCTCAGGGTTTACCTGAAATACATCCTATACTACAGCAGCAGTGCAGCAGTCGTGTTACGAGTACAAACTAGTAAAACTACATCATAAGTCGTGTCATATATATGTAGGTGGATGGTCGTATCACACCGAAGACGTACGTACCCAGGAGGTGCGTAAAGTGGTTGAATAGAGTTTAAGTGAATTGTGTAAAAGCTTCGAAGAAAATGAAACAACCAAAGAGCGGCCGCAGACGCAGTGGAGAGCGAGGCCCACCGTAGGCAAGTGGTTGAAGCAAAATAAATAACCAAAAACGGTTGAAAGCCAAGCATAATGGGCATTTACAGTTGTACCCGCGGGACAGTATCTCTAAAAAATGGGTTCCAATTTTCCATGGACCAATCGCGTGGCTCGCTGGGCGTGTTTTTTATTTGATTCCAGCATGTACCCGTTTTTTTAGTGAAAACCGACCGTGTATACCTGGTACCCGTTTTTGGTTATTGCCCTTCAGGAAATCTAGAGGTGCCATTTCTATTGCAGTACAGCANCGGCTGGGCCTGTCGCGCGAACAGCACCTGCCACCTTTGGCCTGTCTTCTGGTGGGATCGAGCCTTTTGCGAAGCTCTGGTGCCGGGCGAGAAACGGAGGTGAGCGCTGAGGCTCGTTCGTTGGGCAGGGGGGGGGGGGGGGGCACTCATTGGTTGCTTGCCTCAAGTCATTTGACCATTGATCACGCATCCCTTTCGAGACGGAGCACTGTTCCTACTCCTAATAGAGACACCTCCAACATCTGGACGCTTATTACGTTGTTTCCATATTTTACACAGAAACTTTTTGCGAATCCTATCCCCTTCCTGTTTCGCCGCCTTTGGCCACCATCTGGGAGGGGGTGGGAGGGGTGCTCATGTCGTGCACGGCCGTAGTCGTATGACCATAGACCCTCGCATCCCTACAATGTCGGGACGGACCACGTTGGGTTTTAACCAACCAGGCAGACATTGCTTGCACCAACAGGTTAGGCGAAGGTTGTGCCGAGTGAAGGTAGGTAGCTCGGAGAAGGGCAGAGTGTGGATTTTCGGAGAGGAGGAGTGGGCTGGCGATAACCAACCGTGTGAGCAGCTATTAAAAGCCTTTTCACGAAAGTTAACTGGGCATCATGTGTGAGCCGACACCACCACGCAAGCGGCACGGTTAGAAGCGGAACAAAAAACAGGCATGCGCCAACCGGAGGGCACCCATGTCTCAAAAACAGAAACAGGATCAGCAGGACCTCGCAGAGATACCAGCACCAGCAACGCCAGCATCAAAACCAGCACCAGCAACAATGGTGCTACCAAATACTAACACCACCACCACGAATATCATCAGATACACCAGCAACACCCACGCCAGCAACAGCACAACGCCAACAACCACCAACACCAACGCCACCACTACCACTACCACCAACACCACCATCGCCGCCGCTACCAGCAACAACACCACCACCACTACCACCACCACTATCACCAACACCAACACCAGCACCACCAACACTAACACCAACACCACCTCCACTACCACCACCTACCCCCACCCCCACTACCATCAACACCACCACTCACCACCACCACTACCACCACCAACACCAACACAATCAATAATCACTACTGCCACCACCACCACCATCAACACCACCATCAACACCTACACCACCAACACCACCACCACTAACACCACCACCACTACTACCACCACCAACACCACTAACACTCACCACCACCACTACTACTACCACCACCAACACCAATACAACCAACAATCACTACTGCCACCACCAACAACACCAACACCAACACCTACACCACCAACCCCAACACCAACACCAACCCCTACACCAAACCCTACACCAACACCAACACCAACCACCAACCCCTACACCAACCCCAACCCCAACCCTAACATCTACACCAACCCCAACACCAACACCATCACCAACACCACCACCACCACCACAACCAACACCACCACCAACACCACCACCACCACCAACACCACCAACACCATCAACACTTGGACAAGGGGCCCTCACCTGAAGGGAGGGGTTCTCGAGGTCAAACAGGGCGCACGTTTCAAATCCCGCCAGATAGGAGTTTAGGAAACCCTGAAAGTCGTTAGAAAACCTGGAAAGTGCGAAACGAGGACGGTCGTTACGGTATGCAAGAAAACTCCAACAAAAATTACAGACCGAAGGTGGGTACATACGAATGTTAACCCATTCAGAACTGAAAAACTTATCCCCCACTAATTCCAAGTAGTTTTGTCCCCAAATCGTGGGACCAGTTCTTAAGGGGTTAAGGCAATCGCCGCGTCACTTCCAAAAAAACATCTTATACCAAACGCCTTTGTATATACCACAGGTATTATGTTTTAAAAATAGTACAACTGGAACTGTTGTATGTTTAGCATTTCTGATTTTGATGGGGAAAAGGGGAGAAAAGAAAGCGAGCAAGTGCATTGGCGCGGCGGATCAAACACTTAACAAAAAATATTGCGCACCTAGTATCTGGTATCGAGTACAGTAACAGGTATCAACTATCGAATGCCTTAGTATCAAATATCGAATATTGTACATCGACTATCGAATATTGAATATCGAATAGTGCACATCGACTATCGAATACCAGGTATCAAATATCCACTATTAATACCAGGTATCGAATATCGAATACCAGGTACGGTATTGCACAACGACTATCGAGTACCTGACATCGAACATCAAATATCGAATACTGTACATCGACTATCGGCTATCAACCTTCGAACATCGAATACAGCAATACATATCGACTCAAAATATCGCTAAAAATATCCATGAAACTGGTCAACAGTAGGAAATCTGCGTATATACTCGTAAAGCATTAAACATTATATATATTAAGAAAAAAACGTGCATGGCCACAAAAGCACAAGCCATGCGCGCAATAACATATATGGAGTTCTAAAAGAAAGCAGGCTGGTGGCGGCGCCGGCGGGGGGGGGGGGGGGCGCACCTGTACGTTGTCCCCACCGCTTTAGACATATGCCGGTAAGTCTCGTCGTCCGGCTCCAAGACGATGAGGGAAGTGCTCACCACCTCCGCCTGCTGCATCGCTGTTTGTACGAGGACAGCAGTATGCAGGGACAAAACGCGGCGATATACGGTGATGGGACGACATGAACGGTGACGACAATGGTAATGAAAACGACGATGAGAATGTCGCATGCTACGGTAGAGGTGCACCATTTTTGCCTTCGGAGGGTGGCGACTTGAGGAGCCCTACACTAATAGTAAGTCAACAACTGATTTTGAAGGCAAAAATAAAAGTGCTACGTACCCGATGAAGAATCCCATGGCCTAACCAAGTATTCAACGAAAAATATTGCGACACAAGAAGAATGGGTTAAGGAGCCCGATCATTCAGAACACCAACACCAACACCAACACAACCACCATCAACACCACCATCACCAACACCACCAACACCAACAACACTAACGCCAACACCAACAACACCACCACCAACAACAACAACAACCACCACCACGATGATGGTGATAACAAAGATAAAGACAGCACAGGTACGTAGGTCGCAGGAAAAAAAAGCAGTCGTCCACCAGTGACAGGGTTAGCTTGAGTTAGCTCGAGGCCCAAGCCCCCAAGACAGCTACATACACTCGTATATTCCTAGCAAGTCCCAGTTAGCTCCAATCAGGTTCAAATAACTCCAGCCCAGCCACGTGAGTTCTACGAAGTTATCTTCGGGGTAAGGAGATAGGATTAAGGTTTCTATAGTACGAAATATGTCCAGTAGACCTACTATAGTGCATATGTCAAGTATGCATATTGATTCATGTCCAGTAGAAGACCTTCTGAATGTGTCAAGTATGCACATTGATTAATGTCCAGTAGACCTACTGCATATATCGAGGATACATATTGATTCATGCCCAGTAGACCTACTGCATACCAGGTATATCAAGTATGCATATTGATCCGTGTCCAGTAGACCTATTGTCCACGTGCTTCTTGTGCTGTAGTACTCGTGTGTCCAGTAGAATTACTGCCAGGTACCAGTACTAAATACCTGGTAGCTATTAATACTACAGTAGAACCTACTGCTTTACGTCCAGTAGACCTACTGTATACCAGGTATGTCCAGTACGTTTAGCCGCACCTGCGCACACCCCCGAGCATTCGAAGAGGTCGTCGATGTTCTCCATGACAAGCATGTTGTCCTCCAGTAGAATCACGCGCGTGTACTCGGTTAACGCCCACGCCGCCGCGTGAGCCAGCACCTGTAGCATCTGAAGAACAAAAAAAAAGCAAGAAAAAAAAGCCAGCAGTACGGTACGTAGATCAGGAAGGGAGTGGTTAGGCGACAAGGCTCGCTCCCTCTGGATTGTAGTATATTTCCCTCTCTCTTTCTTTCTATTTAAACATATATCTCCCACCCCCCCCCCCCCTATGGTGTCATTGACGCGAACCCCTTCGGTAACTACGGCCGTGCCCACGGAGGCGGAGTTATGGAGGTCACCCCGCGGCTTCCCCGCTTCCGCCTCCGTCTCGACAAGGATGCCAGGCGCCTGCGGGGTTGAGTTCAGTGGTTAAATGGCTTAAGGCAAGCACGAGCAACAAAAGAGTACGCCCCCCCCCATGGTCTTGCCAAGCAATGTCTGCCTGGTGGAGGAGTTCGGGTACTTCCGGTCTCATACGCGTGAAGGTGCTATAGTGCCACTCCGGAGATCGTCACGAGGATACATGCTCGATTATTCCATACCGACGAAGCGACTGTCTGTTGTGTGTCTGAGTACCATGGGCGAGGTCATACGACTACGGCCATGTACGACATGCAGTACCCCCCCCCCCCATCCCTCCTCTATCTCTCTTCCTCCCTCCCTCTCTCCCACACTCTCTATCTCTTCCCCCTTCTCTTATCTTTATGTTTTTTCCCTTTCGCTTGTGCCCGCCCCCCCCCCGTTCTCTCAACTTCTCAATCAGACATTCAGCTCCACGGAGAGACGTTTGACCGACAACATGCTCAGTCGTGATGCACTCCAATCTTCAATCTCTAGTCCCCTACCTTCATCTTCAACGCCGTTTTCATCTCCACTCTTCCACGTCTTATCCCTTTATCCCTAACCCCATGTCTTCAACTTATAATCCCCTACGCAACTTGTACGAAATACTCTTAAGCCCCCTTGTTGTTGTTTTTTGTTTTTGTCCATCCCATTTATGATCTTCGCCCTTCTTTTCTCTCTCCCTCTTCAGTCGTAACTCAGTTCCGGGGTCACTAAGTAGGCTCTTCTCCCCCCTCCCCACTACGGTATATAAGTGCCTTGTATTTTTATCGCGAGAAGATTTCAGCACCACCTCCCCTCGTCGACTTGCGTCAGAGTGGCCATACCCTGGAAGTTTCCCCCCCGACTTCTTCGTTAATACTACCACCGCTGTGCTGTGACTGCTTTTTCTTCGAGCATTGGCGCGCAAAAAAAAATGTAGAAAGCGCTTGTCAGTTGGTTCGTTGGTTTTGGTTGTGACCCTCCCGGTAGTGCGAGGAAAATACTTCGCAGTAAAAAACAGAAACGAGAGGTGTTGGAGGGGAGCTTTCAGGTTGCAAACTGCTGCTACTGCTATCCCGGGTGGGCCTATGTAGTAAGATAGTAATCAGAACCCACAATGGACCCGAAAACCAGGTATCCCCGTATGTTAACGCACATTATTTGGTTATGATTGCTATGTATTATTACTATGTATTACTATGGTCCCCCGTAACAATAATACTGTTTGTAGTTGTAAGTCTAATGTTCGAGTGCTGCTACAGCATTTTCTGCTAAGCCGGAGGATAAAAAAAAAAAGAAGCTAACTGTAGATAGGTAAACGCATTGCGAGCATATTTCGCCACTGCAAAAAGGATCCTAGTCTACAGTAGTTTAATTCCAAGTTTAATTCCAAGTATCAAGGAGCGGCTTCCTACCGCTAGAACATTCGCACTATGTACAGTAATTCGTATAGCTTCTGCTGAAAAAAAACAAACAAACAGAATTTGTTTACTCGAAAAAGTCCGGAGTGACACCTCAAGACGAGGGTACAAGCCACATCTGAAGTTTTTTCAGCGGACAACTCCTTCGCCGCTGTTTCAGGGACGAACTGGCTGGTTCTGGGCTAATTGGTAGGATGGTTCTCGCAATCGGTCGTGGTGAAAAGTAAACCTCTGGACAGAACAAACAGCAGTATACACGTACGTCGTATACCCGTTTATTTGCGCGGAGAATCGGCTGACTCGTGACCAAACCGCTTCAAGAGGCTATACTCCGTATATCAATATTATCAAATACCAGTATATACCCGTAGACACTATTTTGTTTGTTTTTCTTCCTCGGCGGGACCCATTGACACCCTGCTGGCCTCTCAGAGCCCACTTCAACAACGCCTTTTATATTTCTTGCCGGCGAAGAGCCTTTTCCCTTTTTCCTTTCATTTTTAGAAGAAGAGCCTTCTTCCTGATTTCATTTCATTTTGTCGTTCCGTTTCGGTTATTTTGTTTCTTTCGTTTTTGTTCGGTTTCCTTTCTATTTACCTTTTTGGCGTTTTGTTCAGATTACCTTTCTCGGTTTAGACTCCTGTTTTTACTATGTTTCGATTTTTGTAAGATCGTACATTTTTCATGATTTTATCAGTTTTGTTTTCCAAAATTCTGTTTTTTAGTTAGTTTTTTGTTTTCCGAAAAGTTTTCCATGTTTTTACACGTACGAGTATGTTGTCGAGCATATACCGCAAGCACAGCACAGCCTCGCACAAAGAAGAAGAGCAAGTACGTGCCGATCAGGGCGCGACATAGCAAGCACGCAGACATAATTGGCGAGAGACAGCACGTAACGTCGTCGAGCATTTACAGCCCGCTGTGTTCTCAAAGCGAAAGAAGATATCGCAACCTGCCCGGCGTATAAAATATACAAACCACTCAACAAGCAGGCGCGAAAGTATTCGTTTCGCCACTATTTCCAATCTCAGCAAGATCCAACACTGCTCTTTCTCTCCGCCGTTTCTATTTCGTGCAAGCATGCAGCATCCGGGGTGTTTCCCTGGAGCATGGAGCTCTTGACACTGCAAGTCACGGGCCTATCTGTCCGCTTGATTTCACATGCTGTTCTATTCTTCGTGAACGAGCGGAGCGGGCAGTGCACGCCACCCGGGCAGCGAAGCGCCTTGTCAAAAAGGTACCTGGTATACAACAGTACCAGCTCGTTCATAAGAAAGGGACCCACAAGAAAGTCAGCCTGAGAAATTGAAAAAAACAAGAAAGCTCTCAGACTAGTCAGTGCATAAGCTTTAAGTAAGCGACCCCTTCCTGTGGCTGGCCTGGGCCCAAGCCACCATTCATTGTACAGTATTTGAGGAAACGTCTTCTCGGGGACCAAACTAAGAAAGCGCAGCATAAGAAAGTGTGCTTTCGCGCGCGCCCAGAATAAGAAAGTCGGCCTGAGCCCGATTTCAGGTTTCGAGCAATCCCACGGTAGGGGTACCACTTTTAGGCTCAATATTTTCTGACCGGCTGTGTTCTTCACGTGAGTAACCACCGGATACTATTAATAGTATACTGGTATATTTGTTTTTGGACTACCGCATTAGAAGGTTTGGTCGGATTGCGTGAGCGAATGTTTCCGAAGTCATGTTTCGGGTGAGGAGATATTGAGCTCCTCATGTGAGGAGCTTAGAAAATTCTCCTGCACCCCTACCATGGAGAGGGCCGGTACTACTATATGATCTACGATACCGACACCTTTTTTCTTGCTTCCTCCTTTTTGTTTTGTTGCTTCTAATATATCAGCTTCGCCCTGTCCTTTTCTCTCGCCCTCCTAATAGTTAGTCGCCACTCTGATCCGGGGTCGCATATATAGCAGGTTCTCCTCCCCTCTCCCCACTACGGAGGCGTTCGTGCCTTCAGTTTTATCGCTGGAAGGCTTTTTTCTTCCTTCGTCGACTCACGTCGAATGTTTTTGTGTATATACTTCGTATAGCATGTGATACATATATATATATACGAAATGGACTTTTTTGCGGAATACGTAACATTTCTCTTCCGGCCGCGGGGCTTTTCTCGTGCTCTCGGCCGCGCGGGGCAACTCAAGAGACCCGCGTGCACACCATGGAGCAAGTGTAGGTTCCGGCCAGGCTCCGTGGCGCGTGCTCTGGGCGTTCAAAATCGCGCGATCTGGCAAGCAACTACGGGATTGGATTCCGCCGAGTCAGAGCCAAGCAGGACGATGGAAACACACTTGAACAAAATGAACAGCAGCCGGTTTCAGCACGCTCTGTGCTGTGTGCGTGTAACAGCTGGCAGCCTCGCTTGGTCGCCTGGCCACCTCGCATCTCGAGTGTGGTCGCCTGGCCACATCGCACCCCCGCTCTCCTCGCATGCAGCAGCAGCAGCAGTCAACGCTTCGAGATCCTTTCTTCGTGCCACGCGGTGCTTTTGTGCGTGTTGTGTTGTGTTGTGTTCAAGGACGACACAGGGAATTGGCGAATTGCCTCACAAAACAGCCGTTGCTTCCGCTTGGGGAGATCTTCTGCGGATCTATTTATTGAAGGTTTCTCTGTTCATGTGGAAACTTGCATTTCGTCTAGCTGTCGCCTACAGCCACATCGCATACAGTAGTAGTCTCGGCATCCCAGCAGCAGCAGTAACAGCAGCAGCAGCAGCTCATCCAGGCAGCAGCTGCCCATCCCCCGAACAATTCCTTTGAATTTCACAAGCATCCGCCCAGAATACAGTCTTGAGACTATTTCTTATGCCGTCGGATTTGTAGGATCGAAAAAGACGGTTTCCAATTTCAATATAAATTCGAAAGGGTGTGCCTGGGTGCCTTCCCTATCGTCAGTCGAATCGGGTTTGTATTTTTTTGCAGGATTTTGTGCTTTTCTGGGGGCGTTTGATACGAGCGTTGTTTTTCGTGCCCTGCTCGCGGCTTCTAGGAGGTGCTGCGCTGTGAGCAGCAGCAGCAGCAGCAGCAGCAGTAGAGCAGTCAGCCCAGCATCGGAGAGGTGTTTAGGCTGCTGCTGTGTGGCGTGGCCGTGCGTTCAGAGGGGTGGAGAGGGCTTCAAAAACTTTTTAGGATCGAGAAATCCGATCCACGCATCCCGTCGAAAACCTTTAGCGGGCTCTAGGAGGTGCTGCGCTGTGAGTAGCAGCAGCAGCAGCAGCAGCAGCAGCAGCAGCAGCAGCAGCAGCATCCGAGAGGTGTTTAGGCTGCTGCTGTGTGGCACGACCGTGTGTTTAGAGGGGTGGAGAGGGCTGCAAAAAGTTTTTTGCACTGAGAAATCCGATCCACGCATCCCGTCGAAAAACTTCGAGTTTTTCGACGGGACGCGTGGAGGAGTTGTTCGGCGGAGATGCGTGAATCGGATTGCTCGATAGAAAATTTTCGGATCGAAAAGACTCTTTTTCAAAAGTCTCCGTTCGGTCGTAGGTCGTAGCAGGTTTTTTCGGTCCACGTATCCGACGGCGTAATAATTAGCCAACATCAGCGACACAACAAAAGATGAACAAAAGAAGTATAACCGCGGCGGTACACCAGCAGCGAACCTCACATGGAATCACTAGCAGTATGTACAGGAAACAGGAGGAATTCCTTTGTTCTGTGTTCCCCGTTTTCAACTTGCGATACAGCAGTACCCCCGGGATTCCAAGTCAATTTATCCCCTTAAGAACTGGTCCCACGAATTTGGGGACAAACTACTTGGAATTAGTGTGGGACATTTTTTTCAGTTCTGAATGGGTCAAGTACATCTCGAACGGGAACCTTACTGCTGTACGAGTACCTATGATAGAGGATAGAGCCAGTCATATTATTAGTTCACTGGTACCTGGTATTGATAGTGTACCAGGTACGAAGTATGATGCTCGTACAGAAAGAGCTGCGTCTTGACCTGTGGTGCCATTTCCAAGTTGAACCAAATAAAACAGTTATTTATAAACATGATCACGCGAGCCGGCCGTTGCAAACACCAGCCACCACATGTACCCACGCCAAGCGCCGCCAAGCCCTCCCCTCCGGGAGCTCTCTACCCCCCTCCCTCCCTCCCTCCAAACTCACCGATCCGTCCGCGCTGTTCACGTCCAACACCACCTCCCCAACAGCACCATCCAAGGCAAGTCTCCGAATTATCCATCCCTGAGAGCGCATCCGCCTCTCCGCTTCCTTAGTCACCCCCGGGGCCAGAATGGCGACTAGGTCTGCCGGAGTCCTCGAGTCGATGAGCGACTGGCCGAGCGTTCGGATTCCCCGGTCGTGGTCGTCCATCAGCACGGCCGCGTAGGCAGTGTCGGACCTCGCGACGATCTCCTCCTTCGAGGCATCCTGCAAGCGTAGCTGCAGCCGCCGGAGGTCGGCGGGGCTGTCTCTACTGTTTTCCAAGTCGAAAACATTTTCAATTCTGTTCGAGACGGCAGATTGGCCCAACAACTTCCCGTCGATCGCTTGCTCTCCGTCTTTCTCCGCTTCCGGCGACAGCTCTCGGGCCATCCCCGAGAGCACCGTTCCCGCGAGGAGGGAGAGGATACAGGTCCTCATTTGCCTCAGCGCATGAGGTAGGCCTTGAGGAGATGAGGCTAATACTTGTGCTTTCAAGGGGATCTATACGACATATTCCCGAAACTAAACGCATCCAAATATTTATGAAACCCTCCGTTATAAGTTTTTGCTGAAATGTCGACGTCCCACCTCGTCACCGCCGTTGCCGCTGTCGAAGTAGCCAGCGAAGTCACAAAGCAGCAGTATATTACGCTCTAGAAGGGGACGCTCTACTCAGCTGCGACGAAAAAACCGCAGTGACTTCCTCCCAATTTGACGCGATTCGGAACAAGCATCCTGAATGCTGAAGCCTCCATCTCGAGGCAGAACAAACCGTACGACAGAACGACACAGCTGTAGTAGCAGTGGGGCCGTACCAGCGCGCTCTCCAAGCTCGTTTTTTTATCTACTCAGCGTCACCGGCGGGTCAGATGGGCAGCGAACGTGACGCTTGCGTTGATGACGAGCGCTTGGTGCTCTCTGAAGTGCACATAGGGAGCAGCGCTGTGGAGGAGGAGGCTGAAGTGGTATCGCGCTACACGTACCTTGTCCCGTCCGACAAGACCGGCGACGACGACAGCAGCAGCTGCAGCAGCAGCGACATCGACAGCGATAACAACGAGGGGGACGCAACAGGCCGTGGCAGCGGCAGCTGCAGCAGTCCCACGAGACGTCGCAAGCGACCTCGTGCAAAAACATCGTCGACAACCACAACGCAGCGCCGCTCTAGGCCGGCTCACGAGGTCTTGACCATTGTGCACAGGATGGCGACGCCCTTGGGGCTCGTGGGGCAGCAGGTCTGGTCGGCGGCTTTCTTGCTTGGTGACTTCGTGCTGACCCACCCAAAAATCTTCGCGGGCGTGCAGGTGGGGGCTATCAGTGTTTTTGTGCGTGGGCTGGCGTTGGGGGGGTGGGGGCGGGCCGTATGCAGCGGTTGTCCGTTCCGTGGCTTGAATTATGAACGGGAATCATACAATCGTACAATTTCAATCGTACTCTTGTTTGTCGAAACATCCAAATGGAAACATCGACACCAAACCGTTTTCTTGTTTTTTTTTACCGAATACCAGAAGTATTCTGGGATCGAAAACAAGAAACAAAAGAGTTTCGTACAGCAGTACTCGTACGCGTATACAGTAGTACCCGTTACCTGGTACGCCGTATCATGCTGTAGGTTTGATTCACAAACACCAAACACCTTACTGCTGCACATTTGAATGTAGAACAAGCGCGCCCGATAAGCGTATCTCACGTATTCTCACGCAGCTTGCAAAGTTGAGTTTCAACAACTCAATCGGTCGTACTCACAGCTGACGTATTTGTACGTAACAATTTTATAAAAACAGGTTTTCCCTTCATCGTGCAGAGACCCGCGAGCAACGCCATCACTATTAATCTATTAATAGTGGTGTGGGTCATTTCTGTACGCTGCCCACATAAAAACAACGCGCTTTTCGCACACAGCGCCCACCGCCGCTACGAGTTCTCGCCTCACAGAGCACGGATCACGCTAAAGCTTCCAAGGATGTCTGCTCCTTTTCTCTGAGAGTCTCCGCTGCCAAGATTGAGGGCCGGTTTATAGGCGGACTGTGTCTGGAGCTCTCGCTTGGGACGTGAGAGCCTGACCCATGTATGTACGATCAACTTTTCTTCTGATCGGAAATGACGTCCTGCCCTGTCCAGCAAAAAGTTGATACCGAAATGGACGGGCTCTCACACCGCAGGCGAGAGAGACCTCCAGGCACAGACCGCCTACTGCCCTCAGACTTGCCACCTACAACTCTCTGCCCAGTGGGAGACACGTCTGAGTGAGATCGAGATATGCCGTCAAGTAACGTTTGGTGCCGATCAATTAATAATGGCCGATCCCGAGTTACTGGCACGGAAACCCCTCAATATGCATTTACACATTTTCATTGTTCTTCCAATATGGATATTGATGGTTTACTCGAAACGCCGTGGTTAGACAGCGATGTGGGACATGCATTCAATTAGGGGGAGGGGTGTTGCAATACCAGCCTCCCTTTATCCGAGGGGCCGTGTATGCTGTACGTATGCAGATGGAAACATTATTGTGGCAGTGTTCTAAAGTTTACAATATTATTACAGAATTTACAAGGTACACAAGAACTCGGGGATTCTTGGTAATGACCTCCCCCATCCCCTCCCTCCGCCCCCATCCCCACATAACCTACGCGCAACTAAAGACAACTCTAGATTATTTCCCGTTCGAATATATGCAAGCACTTGTACCTCGCAGCAGTCGAAACCCATCTCCAACTACTAAATATTAGGCGTGCACACAAAGCTACCCTTCCTCTCTTCTAAACGCTGGAAGGAAAAAACAACGACCCAACGATGGATGATAACCGTGGGGGCTGTATAGATATTGGCTCAGCTTAAACCCAAACGGTGATATATCTGGAAATATACTTGATTTTGACGGCAATGCAGTAGTAGAGCAGGCAGTAGTTACGGCGCTGCAGCAGACGATCATGTAGTGGCTAGTGCTGAGTGGACGTTCGGGTAGAGCAAAAACAGAGTTGAATTCATATCTCACAGCACAGGCGTCGAAGCTGCCTGGACTGACGGTTTCGTGTCCAAGCAAACCGCCATGAAATACACTACAGAACCCAAATATCCTATTGAGTTGTTCTTGGCACTACAAGCATCTTGACAATTTAATCCCTATTCCTAGCCCCGACATCCTGGGAAAATTATTGATTTTAGGATGTAAAGAGGCGTTATTGTGATAAACCAATTCGTCGAAGCAGACCCAAGTTGTAGCCACTCAGAACAACCACAGCTAGCAGTCATGAAGGATGGTGAGCGCCACTCGATGGGCTTGAGCCTAGGGTTCGGCGCGGCCGCTGCCACCAAGAATGTGCCGCAGGAACTAGTACTATTGGGCAAGTGGGACACAGGGCCAACACCCCATATTTTCCCCTGCCCCCCGAGCAAACATGCCACCAGTACACTCCCCCTTCCTGGTTTTACCGCCAGATACCCGCTCCTTTTTTTTCGGTCCCAGATAATTAGCACCGTCGCACACACTGGCCTGCTTTGCTGCCCGTCCTCTGCTGCAACCCGTGAAAAAACGCCCACATATGTAAGAACACCCGACCCCCCGGTCTTCTCGAGGGCCGTGCAAAAGGGAATCGCCGCGTGTGTTGCTTATGTGTTCTCCACATTAAGCCGATAGTTTGAAACCAGGTCTGTTTAAGGGTCACGTCAAACCTCGTTGGTGGGGTCGGTTCAGGTGGGTGACGTGGCGTGGCCCGGCCCGGCCAGTGATATTTAGAAAGCCTCCCGACCCGACCCGTGAGGTTTTGAAGACCCTCTGGCCCATTAGGAGCCCTGGTTATTTCCACCCATCGCCGTGCCCATGCTTATTATTCGCCCTATAGAGATAAAACATCTGTGAACATTCGCATACTACGAGACAGCGAAAAAATACATCGCAAAATGTACCAGGAGGTATTGGGGAAGGTAGACGCCGTCAGGTCCAGCTCAAAAAGCTCACGATGACTTCCAGTGGTGAGACGATACGATACCTTCGCGTTTGCTTCTACTGTGTCTACCCCCTGCTGCCCACGTCGCACAAGGCCATGAGGTGGGTGCCCAGACGCTGGTCCCACGCTACCCTCTCCATTTTCGTAAGCTTGGTCAACAACCGCTCGAAGTCTTTCAGCTGCTTCACGGAGAGGTCTTCCCCCTCTGCCCCCCCGCCGCCGCCCCTCGCTGCCTCTCCACCCTCGCCCCCACCCCCCTCCGCACCCCCGCCACCGCGTTGTATGCCATCGCTTCGCGCCTTTAATGCCTCCTTACACTGGTTCAACGACACCTTCGCCCACTTCTTAAAGAGGCGGTTGGAGTCCTTTATGGTGTTGGCGAACTTTGGGCCAAAGGCGGGATGATCTCGGTCGACCTTGACTGCCGCAGGGTCCCTTTGTAAGAAGCTTGAGCGCTCGTGCAACAGCATGAAAAAATCGTGAGGCATGCAGGCTCGGATGAGAGGGTAGTCGTCGGAAGGGCCCAGCCCCCAGTGCATGGCTAGACACACTTTTCGCGTGATCCCCGCTGTGAATGTTTGTTCTTGGCCATGAACCAAAGAATCCCTAGCACGCGCATGGAGGTGCTTCCTCTCGTAGTCGTCCCTGACTCCCATCCTCGCCTTCCAGGGTATTTCAGCAAGACACTCGTCGGTCTGGGCGCGTGCATAGGTTTTTGTTCCCAGATTTGTCTCCGTGTCGATCCTGCTGCTGGTGCTGCGAGGGGTTGTTGGTTATTCTCCAATTGCAGGGAGAGTTTGATGTGTACCTGCTTGTTGGTCTGAAGGATAGATAAGCGGAAGCTGAAACGAAAAATGGTGTAAACAAACGAAACCAACAACCGGTACACTGCTATTGCTCATCCCCAGGGGGTGGAGGCGGCGGGGGAGGGGAAGCGCGGTGGTGGTGTACTGCATGTCGGTGACTGGGCCGTTCATATGGACCATAGACCCATCGCATCCCTACAATGGCCGGGACGGAGCACGTTTCGGGTTTTCCCATACCAGGCGACATTTGTGGTCATATCTGCACCAAGCGCGAAGCGCCGTGAGGTATTGGGCGAGTCGCATGGAGGGTGAGCTGCATCCTGCTAAGAACCGCCTCTGAGGCGGACTTGCATATGGACGACAGCTTCAATGAGTTAAGTTAATTTCTGGTGTGGCCACTTCCGGAGACAGCAATGGGTTTTACTATGTAACTGCCTCGCGGATGCCTTACCATATTAACACTACGTGATACGACCATTCCCCTTGTGCGGAGCAAAGGTTCTCCACCCCGCACAAATGATCTACTCGACCGCCAGCTTTGGTGACCGCCAAAAAAAAAAAACGGCACCCTGGTTGTCTAGCTCACGCAGCGAGTGGCGTGTTTTACAGCGTCGTTTCCAACCGACGCCAACCCAACCTATAAATATATCATATATTTATAGGGGGGGGGGGCTCGAAAACAACGATGTCGGATAACCGATACCAGGTGTCTCACAAACACCGATAGCCGATACATCGATGTGACACAAAGCTGCTGTTGAATGTTCGTGGTACTATGAATACGAAACTTCTTAATTGAACCATCTGCGTTGTAGTATATTACAACAATAAACACGTCGGGCAGATCATCGACAGATCACACAGATCATCTACAGAACATGCCGATCATATAGATCCTAACCTGCCGTTATGAGATATTGTGCAGGATCTGTGTAGTACAGATCCAACCCAGGAAACGTGTCGTAGATCACGCAGACTTTGCAGCCCCCACCCGGCAACAGGAGCTAGAACATAGATCATACAGATCACACAGATCAAGAATCTATCTGCGCTGAAATATCTAGATTCTGAACTGGAAATCGATGATCTAGATCACGATCTGTCCGATATGTGCAATAATACAAAGCCTAAAGTTTTGGTCAGTGTCTAGGGAAGAATAATTTTGATATGATTTCGATCAAATTTTGTAAAGTTGACTGACTGGGGGTATTCCAGCAATGCCGGCTCTGAGCTAAGGGCCGTTATTATTGCATAGTTTTACGTAGTTTTCCTGATTTTCCTATTTTTCTTGAAAAACAAAACAGAGAACAAAAAGAGGAATAATTCCTAAATCAGGAAAATTAACAGAGCAAAAATCAGGAACGCTTGTACGTAAACGGAGCCTTCCTCTTCTAGAGAAAAAATGTCGGGAAAATCAGGAAACGAAAAAAAACGAGGCAAAAAAATAGGAACTTCATGAAATTCAGGACAAAAATGTCAAAAATCTCTTCGATAATGACGACCCTACGTATATAGTAGGTAGGCCTCCTCGCGTCTGCATCACAGGCGACGGCACCACTGTTGCCTAAATATAGTATCCTAAGAGACCGCGGTTTGACACCTTTGACTGACCGCCGCCAAACCAAAACTCGTGTATTAGCCCTTTTAGTGCTGCACTGTACAGAACCAAATATTTCATCCCAATTCCAAGTGTTTTGTCCCCACCTCGGGACTGCAGTTCCTAAAGGGTTAACGCCAAAAAAAGGCCTTGATGCGCCCAAACTGACGGGTTTCCTATGATATGTATGTGGCATACTTTACTCTTACCTCGTCAAGGATGGCGTCCTCGCTGGCCTTAGGCAGCGCCTGCTCCAAGAAGGCCATGGTGAACGAGTTCCCTCTCCCATCAATGGCTTCACGCACAAACGCGAGGCCCGCTTTGTCGAGCTTCGGGAGTCGGCCATCCCCAAGAGTCGACGGGCTCAACACATGGTGTGCGGGCGAGTGCTGCCGACGCTCCTTGCCCACCTGATGGAGAGAGGAGGTGCACCGACCGGGTGTCGGCATTGGATGGCAGGGAGGACACACCGCCGATCGGATTGTTTTGTGAAAGGCGTGTTAGTAGTAAGCCCTTACCAATCCTCCCAACAGCAAGCAGCAGTACATTCACCCCTACAGCAACATTTACCCCGTACCGGTATACGAGTAGTACAGCAGCAGTGTTCGTTTTCCTAGGAGTATTCGAGAGTATAATAGTACTGTGAGTACTAACGGCCAAAATACTGCCAGTACTGGCAGTATCCGCTCGAACTACTGCGAGCACTGGCAGTGCCTGCAGTATCGAACCCCAAAATACTGCCAGTACTGGCAGTATCCACAATACAGAGCCCCGAGATACTGCTCATTATACTTGCAGTATGAGCAGTATTGAACCCCGACATCGTTGTACTGCCAGTACCCCCAGTACCTCCAGTGCCCTCCCCCCCCCGAAAGTACACCTCAGGTTTCGCTTCGCGCTTGGTGCAAGCACTGTCTACCTGGTTGGTGAAAACCCAACGTGCTCTGTCCCGGCATTTTAGGGATGCGAGGGTATACGTTCATACGACTACGACCACACACATGAGTACACCCCCCCCCCAAAAAAAAAGCTAATTACTCCAACTCCCAATCCTGGGAGCATCCGTTTATGCTGTAGGAAAACTGCTGATGGAGTTATCGAAACGGTGCCACACATGCTTCCTGTATGCGTACTGCTGTGGTATTCATACCCCGAATAAGCTGGGAGTATTTGAGAGAGTACTATATAGAATACTGTTGTACAGCGAGTGCTTGCAGCACGAGCAGATGAACAGCATACTGGCAGTATGGATACCAGCAATACTGAACCCAAAAACTATGGGCTATGATTTTGTTTACTGTCATAGCCCATAGCCCAAAAACACGACGAGTACGGGCAGTATCCGCAGTACCGAACCCCGAAATACTTGATTTACGGGCGGTATCCACAGCAAGTACTGGGACCATGATGTACCCCTCTTCCCAAAAACCCGGGTACTCCCGCCAATACTCGTCACGGGTACAAGTAGCACACACTACTCGCCTGGTATTTGGGTCCCGGGTACTCGCGAGTACCCGACTGCCGGGTACCCGTGTACCCGCTGTGTCACCCTGGAAATCCCGGTCATCGCATTTTTTTATATTTTTATTCTGTAAATCACGTCCCCTGGGCAATATTTCGTACCGAAAATCTCCACGAAACCCTTTTCAAAATCTCTGTAGGGCAATTTTTGATTTTTGTCCCTTTCGCCAAAACCAGGGTACCAGGTAATAGCGAGTACCCAGGGTACCCGGTCTTTCGCGCCGGACACCCCAGGGATGGCAACTTATCATTCTGTAAGCACGTCCCCTGGGCAGTATTTTGTACAAAGTGTCCAGGAAACCCATTAAAAAAATATACTCTCTCGCACACCTCACATCTCCAGGGTACGTGCACGAGTATAATACCCGGCTGTTATGGAGTACCCGGGTACGCGCCCAAAATAGCCGAAAATATTCGCGAGTACTCCGGGTTCCTTTATTTTCAAAATTGGCAAGTTGTGTACGCGGCAGGGTGCATCACAGCAGCAGTGTCGAACCCTGAAATGCGAAATACTAACAGCAGTACTTGCAGTGCTGCTGTACTTGCACTACGAGTATTTCTCCCCGAAAGTAACTTCCTTTACCCCCAAAATTCTGCGAGAATTTGCTAACCTCAATGAAATTTGTTGGTGGCATCTATCTGGTGACATTGTTATCGTTGCCACACGGCGGTACGTACGCGTGGCTCATGTTCGTTGCATTCAATACCTGCTATGGGAGTACACCATTCAAAGTTGAATCGCTTTATTACTCTCGTACGAGTACACGCAATCCGGTACGTCTGAAAACAATTTTGAAAAACGGGTACGATGATACAGCAGTATGATACGATGATATCATAGCATCGTATGTATGATGGCCGTACTGCTGTCTGTTGTGTATGAATGCTCCCCGTTTTCCATACTAAATCCTATATATTGGTAACATCATGTGGAGAAGGCTATCGTATAGCGCGTGTGTCGTGGTTGCAATTTCTCCAACTCATCGATGCCTAACCCCACCTTCCCGCCAGAGTCGTAGCTGGGTGTGCTTTCCTTCTCGACCCCCCGCTCTTCTGCTGTGCACTTCCTTTTGGTCCCACTCGCAGGATGCCTCCCGCATCTCCCTGTGCCGGAAGATCTGCTCATGCACGGGTCGCCTTTTCTTGAGCCCCGAGAAAGGATCGATTGACAAAAATTCAAATCGTCTGGCATGGCGCTGCTGGCGTTGCTGGGCGGAGCTGGCTGCTGTTGCTGCTGCTGGTGCTGCTGCTGCCGCTGCTGCCGCTGCTGCTGCTGCAAGTGCTCCTACTACCACTGCTGCTGCTTCTGCTGATAGTGCTTGTGCTCGTCCTGTTCCTGCTGCTGCTGCGGCGGCGGCTGGCTGCTGGATGATTTGCTGTGCTGTACAACTCCTTGCGTATCGACCCCGGGGTATAGTTGTTATCATCCCCTAAAAAGTGAAACGCTCGAGCAAAAGTGAAACGCTCGAGCTATTATTTTTGTACAACACAACAACGACGAGTACATACGAGATTGGCACGACGGGTACTGGCGTACTGGCACTTCCTGTACTGCATGCATTGATGGTGCCTGTTATACTACAGCAGTACTACGTATTATACAACCGTATCAAGTTTGCCTTCCAACAGCAGTGTATCGTACATCTTCCATTCCGACTTGAATCGAGTACGTATCTTCGCGTGACGCCGCAGTACGTACAGTACGCGACACTTATTTTTATCCAAACTCGAATTACTATGTAAGACTGGGTGTGGTACACACTATTTGCAGTACAAATAGGTCGCACTATGATTTTTTCCCCAAAATCTCAGTCTCAAAATCTTAATTATCAGATTGTCAGCATCTGTCGCGTACTGCAGTAGCCCCTCTTCTCTCACTCTGAATCGACACATATATCCCATGTTCCCTTCTTGAAGGCTCCTACTTGCACCTGCCTCCCTCCCTTGGAAAACCCTCGTTTACTCCAATCCTCGTCAACGTTCCACCCCCACGTCATTGGCAGTAGTGCTCCGGTTTCTTCTCTCTTCCCCTAGCAGCCTGGCGGTCCCTCAGTCATGTCTATTGGACTTACTGAACCTTGCCCCCGATGGGTGGCGGCCGCCGCAATCACTAACCCCAGCCAGCAATGATGGTGTTCCAGGATTTGGGGTCTCCACACCGTGCGGGGCGGTGTCGACCACGGGGGGCATCGTTGTTTGTCCCCGATGTGTTAGAGTTACAGATGTTTAGAGGGGTTTTTCTGATCCGGGGGATAAGGCCGTATATCCTCCCCGAGTGGCGCTGGCTCCACGAGCAGCCAACCAGCATTCAGTCAGTGAGGTTATTGGGTTCCACAGCAGTACCGTGCGGGGCGGTATCGACCCAGGGGATCGCCGCTTTCGTCCCCGGTTAGTTAGAGATGTAGATGTATGAAAGGGTTTCTGTCTCCGGAAGAAAAACAAATGTTCGCGCTCCCGTCCAAAGTTTCTATATATGCGCTACGTAGTCGGCTAGTTGCTCGCTTGAGGAGCTTAGGACCATTCTTATCGAGCAGTTTTTTTCCATAATTTCCAAAAAAAAAATCCAAAAAAAAAAGGAAAAAGACGAAATAATGGAGAAAAAAAAATGGAAATATTGGAAATTCTTCAGAGAGAAAAATGTTTGGAAAGCTTCGCGTTCCAATACATGGAGAAAAAAAAAATGGAAAAAAATGGAAATCTAGAAAAATGCGCGAAAAACAAAATGGAATTTTTGGAAAATTATGGCTCCGATAAGAATGACCCTTACCTGGTCAGAAAATATTTGGCTCAGAAGGCAAACACTAAGTGCAACCCCTACGTACGTACGTTACCGTACGATGATGAGTCGTTCACTCCTCCTCGTTCGTTTGTTGACGCCAATCAATGTTTTTTCGCGCAACGCAGGTGTTGGAGCTTGGCGCCGGTCCTGGTGTGGCCGGTTTAGTCGCGGCCCGTGTCGCCCGGAGGTGCTACCTCACGGACTACCATAATGAGGTACGTACAGTACCACGATGAGGTACTGTAGTATCGCAATGAGGTACAGTACCACAATGAGGTGCAGTACCACAATGAGGTACAGCACCACAATAAGGTACGGTATCACAATGAGGTACAGTACCACATTGAGGTACAGTACCACAATGAGGTACAGTACCAAAATGAGGTACAGTACCACAATGAGGTACAGTACCACAATGAAGTACAGTACCCACAGTAAGGTCGGTACCAAAAAAGGTATTTTTCTATCGACAACCACCCTCCTGTTTTGTGACCACAGACAGAATGTCAAAGAAGAAATGAGATAATATGATAATGACTTCATCATCATCATTATCTGCATGAGTTTCAACCCGCATGTTCGACTTCAACGAGGCGCTCTCAAGTGCAACAAACGTTTTTTTTACATAGAGAGAGAGCCTGCACAGGTAGCCGGGACCCCCCCTCCCCCCCCCCCCTTGCACAAGGTGGGCATAAAAAAACTCGTGTGGAAGCATGAAGCACTATATCAGAGCAAACCCCTCAAGGTCTCGAAAACCTCTCAATTCAGTAACGCCTTCGGAATCGTGTGCTACGTTGTTCACGGTCTCCGCAAGGATTTTTTCACGCGCCTCACTGTGCGAGGGGGCGGGGGGTCCCGACCACCCTGTCTGTGTAATGTAAGGTCCAATCGGTGCTCGCTGTCACCGTATCGGTATAGAGGGGGGCTACTTGATATACCATACTCGCCCGCGACGGTGCTCTTTGCCGAATCGTTGCCGTGGGGACAGGGTGTCGCGACGTTTATTTGCCGTGTGACCGAACGGCGTGAGGCGCCGTGCTGCCAAAATGCTCTCCTCCTGCTATTTGCGGGCTTTCGGCTTTCGAGAGGGAACATCTATATGTGTTTTGCCGCGCTTGTGTCGAAAACGCAACACTGAATTTTTCGCTGGCTGGCTTGTCTTCAATCGCCGTACAAACAGTGCAGTGTGGGCAGCTCACCTTACTACCTATAAGTATTGCAATCACAGCAGCAACCCGGGGTGGGCTTATGTTGTGTATTCAGAACCCACGATGAACCCAAAAACCAGGCATCCCCCGTCATATTTTCACACCGTATTTGGTTATGATTACTACATTAGCCCACCCTGTAACAATAGTAGTACAGGTGAGCGGTGAAATTGTGTTCACGTACGTGCACTCCGCTGCCCGCAGGTGCTTAAATTGCTCTCGCGTAACGTGGAGGCAAACCTCCACCTCTTCGCCCAAGGTCGCTGTTCCCCCACCTCTGGCAACGGCACCACTTCTTCTTCTGCTGCAGCTGGTGCTACTACTCCTGCTGCTACTACAAGAGTGGCAGACGCCACGATAAACGACAGCGACAACGGCATCGATAGCGAAAGCGACCACGACATCGATATGGACAGCGATGGTGACAGTAGTGGTGGCTCTGCCGCTAGTGGTGCTGCAGGTGATTTCGAAAAAAGAAACACGAGAGGGGGCCGCGATAGGCGAGGAGGGAACAGGCCGCCGGGGAGGGTGGCAGCGGTGCGCGAGCTTGATTGGTTCACGTTCTCCCAAGAAGAGGGGCCCACGGACAGGGCGGTCTGTCCTCAGGTAAGGGGGGCGGAAGAAAGTAAGGGTTTCCACCAAGGTATATACGGCGTTTTTTGACTGGACGTCAACGCTTCCACCGTACGCCGTACGCCTATTTGATAGTGGCTGCCGCCTTGGGTTTCCTAGGAGAGGACTCGGTTGCGTGCTCGGTTTTGAGGGGGACGGACGGTCCCAAGCGACCAGCAGTCTTGTATGTACTGTATGTAGAACGAGCGGGTGAAAAAAACTTCGCACCTCGTACAGATCCATGATCTAGATCATCTAAGCTCCTCACCGGCCGTTGTAAGAGGTTGTGCAGGATCTTCATCGTACAGATCCAGCCCACGAAACATATGCTAGATATCATGCAGCTTATACGACTCCCACTCGGCAACATGAGCTCGATCATACAGATCATACAGATCAGGAATATATCTGCCTTGAAAGGTCTACTGCTTATAGATCATGCGTGAAGTGGGAATCGATGATCAATTTCCTGGAATACCAACGTACACATAAGAACCCCCCCCCCGCGCACCCAAACGCTCGCTTGCCCGGCAACAGGGTGACCTCCGCGCTCTCAGCAACGGAGACGGCACGCAAAAGGCGACAACAACCGAAACGGAAGACGACGACAAAGACGGGGCCCGATATGATTGCGATTCTTCGTTCAACTGGCGCAGAGGCGAGCTGGAGAGGCTGTCGTCCCCGCCGCTACCCTCCGAGACGGGCGAGCCGGCACCACCGCTCGTCATTCTAGCCGCGGACGTGATCTACGACGAGGGCCTAACGGAGGCATTCTTTGACGTGTTAAAGCTGCTCATGCCACCACCACCACCACCACCGCCATCCCCACCATCCAATGGCGACGATGGTGACCAGCCTCACCACCACGGCGTGTCGCGTGAGACGAACAGGGGGGGGTGTGTGCGAGGTATGGATGCGGAAGAATCAGGCCACAAGCACACGCGGGATTCGCCGCCACCATCGACCTCCTCGGCAGACGACGTGTCCGAAGATGACGAACCGTTGTCGTCGCCATCGAGACAACACCAACAACAACAACAACAACAACAAAAACAGCGGCAAGGTTTCGCCGGCTCTGTCGCACCGCTCCTCAACGCCAACAACGTTGGCGTCGACACGGACTCGAAAGAAGAGCAAGAAAAGGAAGACCCGCCGCCCTCAGGTCGCCAAGCTTTTTCCAGTTTCGGTCCGGGGGGGGCGGGGGGCGGAGGCGAGGCGGTGGTGCTGTACCTCGCCCTCGAGAAGCGGTTCAACTTTTCATTGGCGGAGCTGTCGGTTTCGGCGACGGGATACAAGGCTCTCTTGGGAAACGTCGTGGATGTTACGGACGGGGGGGTCGATGGAGGAGAAGCATTAGATGGGGTTCGCGCGTCGAAACGGAAGGCGTTCGAAGGGATAAGATTGCCGTTGAAGTTCCAGCAGTGCTTTCGATACAAGCGCAGCGACGCCATGGAGATCTGGGAGATCAGGCGTCGACCCGTTTAGTATTAGTAGTAATATATGTGAGCATGGGGCGGGGGATGGGGGCGGGGTGCACTGGATGTCATGCATGGCCGCGGTCGTATGATCATAGACCCTTACATCCCTACGATACCGGGACGGAGCACGTCGGGTTTTCACCGACGGGGAAGTGGGGGGGGGGCTGCGTGAATCGGCCTGAGATATCTGACGACGATCTTTTGTTTTGTGTCGTGTATCGTTCCGATTAGGTTGTCAATACGTAGTATCTGCGACTTTAGGAGGAAGAATAGCCTCCAAATACAGCAGCAATGCGCAGCTCACACTGCGATATTTCCTCGTGCTACGCTTTTAAGTATTTTCTCGCTCCCTGACTTCTTACCATCGGTCCTGCCGAGTCCAATACGATACAGCACCTGGTACAGGGCACATCATTTTCACTCACATAATTGTAAAATTTTCACGCTTTGTACAGATAATGATTTGTCTATGTGCGGTAGTTAATCTAGTTCCCCCTCACCACCTGCCGTTGTGAGAGAAGTTGTTCAGGATTTGCATAGCATAGTACATATCTAACCCATGAAAGCCGTGCTAGATCATGCAGATTCTACACGGGTCCCACCCGGCAAAACGAGCCAAATCCATACTGTTGGACAAGATCGGGAATGGATCTGCCTTGAAAGGTCTACTGCTTATATAGATCATAGAGTGGGACTGATCTATATGATTTGTACGACATTTATTTGCAAAACCCCTTTGTGGCCGCCTGGTTGGAATAAAAGGAAGAAAGTGGTGTCCCGTACGAGTACGTACTGTCTTCCTACTTGCATCTTCTTTTTTTCATACCACTTATTATCTTCGCCCTTCCTTTTTCTCTCTTGCTAGTCGTAAACTCAGATCCGGGGTGACAAAGTAGATGCTTTCTCGCTCCCTCCTCCCCACCACGGTTCGTGCCTTCAATTTTTATCGAGATAATACTGCATGCAGCCCTTTATTTCCCTCGTCGGCTCGCATCGAATTGCTGCAAAAATTACTGCGAGTCCTATTTTTTTTCAAGTGGTTGAAGGTTAAGGTTTTAAGTTTCATGACTCTGGCGGCCGAAAATATAATCGCCGTTTTGCCTCTGATGTTAATTTCAAACAGGGTTTATATTCTCGTCCGGAGTGAGTGGTGTTAATAGTTGAGCAGTACCACCTAGGGGTGGTGCCTTATTTCATGAGCTCGCATGATGAGCAAAATCTCACCCGAGATGACTTGGAAGGCGTTTGTTCACGCAACACGGCCAAGATTTATGCGCTACGAGTAGTCCTCTAGAACAAATACACCAGAAACGGCATAGTACTAACCGGCAGCTGATTACTTGAGAGCCCAACCGGTCCCAGTGTCGAAATATTGAATATTGTCTTAAAAGGCATAAGCTAACTGCAACCCCTATTGATAGTACCGTGCCATCGTTCAGTTTTGGAAAATCACACAGGAATTATATCCCCAGCCAGAGTGTGACGTGTAAAGGGATGAAGGAAAGGCTGCTGTCACACGGCTGAGATAGAGGCCAATGATAATATGTTGGCATTGCGTCGGTCATTTGACGATCTTCAAGAATCCTCGTAACATATCGTACATATCACGATCTACAAGATACGAGTAGATTTATCTAGGGCAGCGGCCAAAAACAGGTACACCTGGTCCGTTCGGGGCCAAAAACAGGTACATACTAAAATCAAGTTTAAAACGCAGCCCACGAACCTGCCGCTCCTTGCAATGCAAAGTAGAGTTTTTTCGTTTTCTTCGTGCTCGCGTGGCTACGTATACGAGTAGCTGCTATTAATAGTACGAGGAACGAACGCCTGCTGCTGTATTCTCCCTTCTCAACTTTTGTGACACCCCTGGTATTCCAAGTCAACCACAATCCCGAAGGGGAGCCTTCTATCTCGTATTATTTCGGCGGAAGTACGCAGGCAGATATCATATGTGTGTGTGTCGCTCGAGTGGCGTGTAGTGCAAGGTGCGAAGGGAGAAGGGGGTCTCCGCGTACGTCGGCATTTGTATAGGGGGCATAGGGTGGAACTATGAAGGGCCTCTGATTGGCTTAAAAACGACAAAAAAAAAGGTGAAAGTCAAGCAGAGTAGACAAAATCAGGTATACCTGGGTTTAGAAGAGGCAAAAACCGGTACAACAAGTTTTGGACCAATCGAGTGCGCTTTTGACTTGGTTTTAAGTATGTACCTGATTTTGGCCACAAAAGGACGAGGTATACCTTTTTTTGGCCGCTGCCCATTTATCTACTGTTGTAGAGTTAGATGCCTGTTTTTTGCCGTTATGATGAGATAGACGTTGTGCAAGAGCCGCATCGTACATATAAATCTCACTGAGACAAACAGCCTCCACATCCACGCCCCTAGAAACATCTATGAATAGGTCGTGTAGGGGATTCAGGCATCTATTTATCTGCACCGGACGGTCTAGATCATGAGATGGGATCTGACGACCTGATCAGTCGGATGTGTGGAATCCTGAATCGTACCCCTTCTGCCATACACAGCGACGAGTCATTCTCTCTGTTTTGAGGTGCACAGACCACAAAACGTTCCATGGTCAACACTTCTGTAGGAGAGTGGGATGCCATACTGGATGCTCTAGTGGTTTTACTGGCCGAATCGACGTCGTGCCGCCCAAGCTTCACCCATTCCGAACTGAAAACATTATCCCAGACTAATTCCAAGTAGTTTGTCACCAAATACGTGGGACCAGTTCTTAAAAGGGGTTGAGAAAGATTGGCATCAACACACCGTCAAGAAAAAAAAGTGGCTTCGTATACGTACACGCACTTTTTCGGAGTATTTTTTATGAAGGCAAGGATCGGGCAGGCTCGCGAGCATGACACCCTCTGGCGCAACATGGAAAAACATGGAACACCTCCATTTATTAATAATAGTTGACTTTCATGTCGGATAATAAACGTCACACCCAACAAGACCACAACTAACAGGTCTATGTATCGAGGTATGACATGACATGACAGATGATGGGTACGAAGGCGAGCAAGGCGCCAACGTCAGCACGGACAAGGCGGTGCAGGGAACGTTTCGCGCCAAGCCGTCCCGAGACGGGAAAAAAGAGAGGGGGAACAAGGAGTCTCAGCCAGTTTTTATTGAGTCGCCCGAAGCAGAACAACAGCAGCAACAAAAGAGCCCATCCATCGGCGCTGCCAGCCCCCCTCCCCCCCTCCCGCAGACGTCCAGCGGCTCAAAAATTACACCATCAAAAAAGTGCGTTTTTTTTTGCCAACCAGGGCTATAGGCACAAAGAAAGCTAAATCGCAAAATCAGGTGCTCGAACGAAATTTCGCGGAGCAAAGTCCTGCGAATCACGTGTGCTTGCATTGCACACACCCTGCATACTGCTACTGAAGTAGCCGCAGCTGTCCGTCCGAGCATGTCGGAGGTGAGGTGGGCTGTCGAATGGTTTAGTCGTCTCCGCGGACAACGGCGCCCGCGATGCGGTCAAGATCCTGCTGGCCCACGCGAGAGATCTGGCGTCCGCCGTTCTCCATCTTCTCCACCACCTGGTGAAGAAAGATCGGCGCAAGACGAAAAACGATCGAGTTTATTAGCGCTCCGTGTATCACGTAATATTACACCAAGATCAATATTGTATAAAGACGGTTTTTTGAGGAATTTTTCGATCTCACAACTCACAAGTTTGTTCTGCTTTTAGTTTTCAAAAGAATATCGTGAAAAAAACTGCATCTTATCGTGTAGTTCATTTATTTAGGCGACTACTGTAGGTGACGGCGGCCGGTGTTGATAGACCTCACAGCTGGCGTATTTGGAATTAAAAGAAAGAAAAAAACGACATAAATTACGCAGATCAACGTGAAAACACGGTGGCTGCCTCGACTATTCTGGAAACTCTCTGGAGGCGCTCAGAATGAGTAGGAGGTTCTTGTTTCATAATCCTTTTTTGGTCATTCACATAGAAACTTCTTCACTGCGCCCCCGACTCAACTGCCATCGAAAAACAACACAACAGTACGTCCACAAACGTTGCAAAAGCAAGCACATGGAGAGCTTTAGAAGAGACTCCACCCCGTACCCCACCCCAGCACGCAAACTCGAAAAAAAACGCCTGCCACGCCATTAAATACCCTGTAGGCAAAAGCTCGAGAAAAAACGCCTCCGGCGTCATTGAGCGTGTCTTCACTGGGTGAACGATCACGGCACACAGGTAAACTTGTCCAACCTAGCGCGTCTTGACCCATTCAGAACTGAAAACAATTTCCCACACAAATTTCAAGTAGTTTGTGCCCTAATTCGTGGGACCACTTCTTAAGGGGTTAAGTAAAGCGATCCCCGCGCAGAATTGGTATTAATAGGAGCTTCTTGCTGTTCATTTTTGGTCGTTCACATAAATATAGAATCTCAACTACTCTTCTTTCCACCCGACCAATGAACTAACGCCGCGCAGACCATCAGTTCCTTGTCTTTCAACTTGAGAAAACACATGTTGTCTTTGATAATGTCCGACTTCCGGGCAGACTAACTACTTCGTAGGCGCTCAGAATGAGTAGGAGGTTCTTGTTTCATAATCCTTTTTGATCATTCGTATAGAAACTTCTTCACTGCGCTTTTACCCCCTCATGAATAAATTCCTGGACTTTCCAACTAAAAGCTACCGTTAAAATATACACACGAGTGTAGATAATACGTTTTTGTTCGACTTCCAAGCAGAAAAAAAGCGGGGGGCTCAGAAGGAGATCTTCTAATCTTGTTTTGGTCCATGCACGTAAAAACTTATTCGCAGCGCTTTTGCCACTGACCAATAAAATTAATGCCAAGCAGAGCATCAATTCCTGGGCTCACAACTTGAAACTGAACGAGTGTGTTGTGAATTTGACCAACTTTCGGGTTGAAAAGGAGAAAAAGGGGCGCTCAGAATGAGTAGGAGGTTCTTGTTTCATAATCCTTTTTGGTCATTCACATAGAAACTTCTTCACTGCGCTTTCTCCCTGACCAAATCAACTACGTAACGCCGTGCAAAGCATCAATTCCAGGCCTTCCATATCAAAGCAAAACTAGGTATCTGGTACAATATAATACTGCGTGTGTTGTGTTCTTGCTGACTTCAAAGGTGGGAAAGGAGGCGCTCAGAATGAGTAGGAGGTTCTTGTTTCATAATCATTTTTGTTCATTCACAGAAACTTCTTCACTGCGCATTCTTCCTGGCCAGTCAACTAAAGTAAACAGCCGCGCAGAGCATCAAATCCTTGTCTGTGCCTTAGAATTTCAAGGAGGCTCCGATTGCGGTATTTCCAAACGTCGATAAAACGGCACTCAAACACCATCAATGGCAGAAGGGGGGGAGGGGGGGGGGGGGGGCACCCATATTTATCGGGGGGGGGGGGTGGGAGACCGGGGAAAGGGAGAGGGGGGGGGGGGGGGCACCCATATTTATCGGGGGGGGGGGGTGGGAGACCGGGGAAAGGGAGAGGGGGGGGGGGGGGGCACCCATATTTATCGGGGGGGGGGGGTGGGAGACCGGGGAAAGGGAGAGGGGGGGGGGGGGGGCACCCATATTTATCGGGGGGGGGGGGTGGGAGACCGGGGAAAGGGAGAGGGGGGGGGGGGGGGCACCCATATTTATCGGGGGGGGGGGGTGGGAGACCGGGGAAAGGGAGAGGGGGGGGGGGGGGGCACCCATATTTATCGGGGGGGGGGGGTGGGAGACCGGGGAAAGGGAGAGGGGGGGGGGGGGGGCACCCATATTTATCGGGGGGGGGGGGTGGGAGACCGGGGAAAGGGAGAGGGGGGGGGGGGGGGTACCCATGCTATACCGTACGAGTGTCTTGTGTATTCGACCGACTGACGGATTTAATAAAAGGGAAAAGGGGCGCTCAGAATGAGTAGGAGGTTCTTGTTTCATAATCCTTTTTGTTCATTCGAATAGAAACTTCTTCACTGCGCATTCTTCCTGGCCAATCAACTAAAGCCGCGCAAAGCATCAAACCCTCGCCTTTGGCTTTGGGTTTCGGTAAGGCTGGGATTACAAACGTCAACACCAACGGTACTCAAAAACACCATCTATGACGGAAGGCGGGGGGGGGGGGGGGGGGGGGCATTATACTCATGTTATGCAGGCGCCAGTCAGAACTCCCACCAAGCCAAGCGGCCAACGACACCATCAAGAAAACCAGACGACCGGCAGAGCCGCCACCCTCGGCACCCCACACCCTCTATCCCATCCCCCCTCCCAACGATGCCACACCACGCGTCCGTGAGTGGTACCCCCCGTCCCGAGTGAGAGAAAAAAATCGTGGCGGTTCACGAGTCATGACAGGACCCGTGGGTTCGGGCAGAAGGTCCTAAAAATCTCGCGGGACGGGTCGGGTTGGGTCAACAAGTGTTCGAAATACCACGGTGAGGTTGGGTAGGATCAGGAAGTGTTCAAAATCTCTCGGGTCCGGTCGGGCCAAGTAACCCGACCAAACCCGACCCGCGAGCTTCGACCCGGTCAGTGAAAAGCCCAGGAAAAAAAAAAACGCCGGCAAAACACCTCAGCAGGAACACCACCACCACCACTACCCCGTGCACGTGTGTGTGTCCTCCCTCACCTTGAGCGACTCGAGCTGCTGGAGCACGTGGCGGATGATTCCCGTGGAAGCCGGCTTGTGGGTGTTGGTCATGGTCCCCCTGCGTGCCTTCGTGCCGAAAGCCTTGCTCAGTCCGCCAACGCCGCGCCCGGGGCGAAGGTACACCTTGCGGGCGACCGCGGCTGCAGGCACCGAGCGGCGCATTGCACGCACAGACAGGGAGTTGTTTGTAGCGGAAGGGGAAAAAGAGTGAGGGGACGGGGGGGGGGGCGCACGTTGGGATGGTGGAGTTGAGAAAGACCAAGGGGAGGGGGGAAGGGCGTTGGGATGGTGAAGTTGAGCGAGGGGGGTTTAGTGTGTGCTAGGGAGGAGGGGGTACTCGTGTCATGCATCGTAGACGTGATCGTAAGACACAGACCGTCGCAGCTCTGCAATGCCGGGAAGGAGCACCTCGGGTTTTCACCCGCCAGGCAGGGTGGGGGGGGTAACGCGCGCGTTGGATCGAAGACATCGGGCGAGGAGAGTTGCTCGCACAGAGCAGCATACTACCGGCGAAGATTACTGATTATTGTTGGTGGCGGGGGNTTTCGCGCCAAGCCGTCCCGAGACGGGAAAAAAGAGAGGGGGAACAAGGAGTCTCAGCCAGTTTTTATTGAGTCGCCCGAAGCAGAACAACAGCAGCAACAAAAGAGCCCATCCATCGGCGCTGCCAGCCCCCCTCCCCCCCTCCCGCAGACGTCCAGCGGCTCAAAAATTACACCATCAAAAAAGTGCGTTTTTTTTTGCCAACCAGGGCTATAGGCACAAAGAAAGCTAAATCGCAAAATCAGGTGCTCGAACGAAATTTCGCGGAGCAAAGTCCTGCGAATCACGTGTGCTTGCATTGCACACACCCTGCATACTGCTACTGAAGTAGCCGCAGCTGTCCGTCCGAGCATGTCGGAGGTGAGGTGGGCTGTCGAATGGTTTAGTCGTCTCCGCGGACAACGGCGCCCGCGATGCGGTCAAGATCCTGCTGGCCCACGCGAGAGATCTGGCGTCCGCCGTTCTCCATCTTCTCCACCACCTGGTGAAGAAAGATCGGCGCAAGACGAAAAACGATCGAGTTTATTAGCGCTCCGTGTATCACGTAATATTACACCAAGATCAATATTGTATAAAGACGGTTTTTTGAGGAATTTTTCGATCTCACAACTCACAAGTTTGTTCTGCTTTTAGTTTTCAAAAGAATATCGTGAAAAAAACTGCATCTTATCGTGTAGTTCATTTATTTAGGCGACTACTGTAGGTGACGGCGGCCGGTGTTGATAGACCTCACAGCTGGCGTATTTGGAATTAAAAGAAAGAAAAAAACGACATAAATTACGCAGATCAACGTGAAAACACGGTGGCTGCCTCGACTATTCTGGAAACTCTCTGGAGGCGCTCAGAATGAGTAGGAGGTTCTTGTTTCATAATCCTTTTTTGGTCATTCACATAGAAACTTCTTCACTGCGCCCCCGACTCAACTGCCATCGAAAAACAACACAACAGTACGTCCACAAACGTTGCAAAAGCAAGCACATGGAGAGCTTTAGAAGAGACTCCACCCCGTACCCCACCCCAGCACGCAAACTCGAAAAAAAACGCCTGCCACGCCATTAAATACCCTGTAGGCAAAAGCTCGAGAAAAAACGCCTCCGGCGTCATTGAGCGTGTCTTCACTGGGTGAACGATCACGGCACACAGGTAAACTTGTCCAACCTAGCGCGTCTTGACCCATTCAGAACTGAAAACAATTTCCCACACAAATTTCAAGTAGTTTGTGCCCTAATTCGTGGGACCACTTCTTAAGGGGTTAAGTAAAGCGATCCCCGCGCAGAATTGGTATTAATAGGAGCTTCTTGCTGTTCATTTTTGGTCGTTCACATAAATATAGAATCTCAACTACTCTTCTTTCCACCCGACCAATGAACTAACGCCGCGCAGACCATCAGTTCCTTGTCTTTCAACTTGAGAAAACACATGTTGTCTTTGATAATGTCCGACTTCCGGGCAGACTAACTACTTCGTAGGCGCTCAGAATGAGTAGGAGGTTCTTGTTTCATAATCCTTTTTGATCATTCGTATAGAAACTTCTTCACTGCGCTTTTACCCCCTCATGAATAAATTCCTGGACTTTCCAACTAAAAGCTACCGTTAAAATATACACACGAGTGTAGATAATACGTTTTTGTTCGACTTCCAAGCAGAAAAAAAGCGGGGGGCTCAGAAGGAGATCTTCTAATCTTGTTTTGGTCCATGCACGTAAAAACTTATTCGCAGCGCTTTTGCCACTGACCAATAAAATTAATGCCAAGCAGAGCATCAATTCCTGGGCTCACAACTTGAAACTGAACGAGTGTGTTGTGAATTTGACCAACTTTCGGGTTGAAAAGGAGAAAAAGGGGCGCTCAGAATGAGTAGGAGGTTCTTGTTTCATAATCCTTTTTGGTCATTCACATAGAAACTTCTTCACTGCGCTTTCTCCCTGACCAAATCAACTACGTAACGCCGTGCAAAGCATCAATTCCAGGCCTTCCATATCAAAGCAAAACTAGGTATCTGGTACAATATAATACTGCGTGTGTTGTGTTCTTGCTGACTTCAAAGGTGGGAAAGGAGGCGCTCAGAATGAGTAGGAGGTTCTTGTTTCATAATCATTTTTGTTCATTCACAGAAACTTCTTCACTGCGCATTCTTCCTGGCCAGTCAACTAAAGTAAACAGCCGCGCAGAGCATCAAATCCTTGTCTGTGCCTTAGAACTTTCCAAGAGGCTCCTGTATATGCGGTATTTTCCAGAACGTCGATATAACGGCACTCAAACACACATCAAGGCAGAAGGGGAGGAAGGTGGGATGGGTATCAATTTCCTTCATTCCATCTGCTTCCGTTAGTCTGGGTATGACCATCAAGGCGGGGTTTCCGTATGACCATATAAGGGTAGGTGGGTATCCACTGCATACCGTACGAGTGTCTTGTGTATTCGACCGACTGACGGATTTAATAAAAGGGAAAAGGGGCGCTCAGAATGAGTAGGAGGTTCTTGTTTCATAATCCTTTTTGTTCATTCGAATAGAAACTTCTTCACTGCGCATTCTTCCTGGCCAATCAACTAAAGCCGCGCAAAGCATCAAACCCTCGCCTTTGGCTTTGGGTTTCGGTAAGGCTGGGATTACAAACGTCAACACCAACGGTACTCAAAAACACCATCTATGACGGAAGGCGGGGGGGGGGGGGGGGCATTATACTCATGTTATGCAGGCGCCAGTCAGAACTCCCACCAAGCCAAGCGGCCAACGACACCATCAAGAAAACCAGACGACCGGCAGAGCCGCCACCCTCGGCACCCCACACCCTCTATCCCATCCCCCCTCCCAACGATGCCACACCACGCGTCCGTGAGTGGTACCCCCCGTCCCGAGTGAGAGAAAAAAATCGTGGCGGTTCACGAGTCATGACAGGACCCGTGGGTTCGGGCAGAAGGTCCTAAAAATCTCGCGGGACGGGTCGGGTTGGGTCAACAAGTGTTCGAAATACCACGGTGAGGTTGGGTAGGATCAGGAAGTGTTCAAAATCTCTCGGGTCCGGTCGGGCCAAGTAACCCGACCAAACCCGACCCGCGAGCTTCGACCCGGTCAGTGAAAAGCCCAGGAAAAAAAAAAACGCCGGCAAAACACCTCAGCAGGAACACCACCACCACCACTACCCCGTGCACGTGTGTGTGTCCTCCCTCACCTTGAGCGACTCGAGCTGCTGGAGCACGTGGCGGATGATTCCCGTGGAAGCCGGCTTGTGGGTGTTGGTCATGGTCCCCCTGCGTGCCTTCGTGCCGAAAGCCTTGCTCAGTCCGCCAACGCCGCGCCCGGGGCGAAGGTACACCTTGCGGGCGACCGCGGCTGCAGGCACCGAGCGGCGCATTGCACGCACAGACAGGGAGTTGTTTGTAGCGGAAGGGGAAAAAGAGTGAGGGGACGGGGGGGGGGGGCGCACGTTGGGATGGTGGAGTTGAGAAAGACCAAGGGGAGGGGGGAAGGGCGTTGGGATGGTGAAGTTGAGCGAGGGGGGTTTAGTGTGTGCTAGGGAGGAGGGGGTACTCGTGTCATGCATCGTAGACGTGATCGTAAGACACAGACCGTCGCAGCTCTGCAATGCCGGGAAGGAGCACCTCGGGTTTTCACCCGCCAGGCAGGGTGGGGGGGGTAACGCGCGCGTTGGATCGAAGACATCGGGCGAGGAGAGTTGCTCGCACAGAGCAGCATACTACCGGCGAAGATTACTGATTATTGTTGGTGGCGGGGGAGGGGAGGGGGGGGGGGGGGTACTCATGTCGTGCACGGCCGTAGTCGTATGACCATAGACCCTCGCATAATCAACACCAACACCCACGGCTGAAGGACTCGTCATGGGAATATGTCGGGTGTTGTTGTGTACAGTATAACCGAAGTTCTGTTAGTCTACGAGTGCAGCACATAGTAGGGATAGTGCAGTGCGGCATACGGCATATATAAACCATACAAAACGGTGCAAGTTACACCGATCGGTATGTTCATCAATTGGACCCCCAAAAAAAAACACTCGAGGAGGCCATAGCTCACGGAGTCGTATCAATTTTAAGCACAACACAGGCCTCAGATAAGGAGCAAAGCTTGCTCATACCGAAAGGCATATTACAGTTCCAGACCGGCTTTTGTCGGGGGTTTGGGTCAAGTGAAACACGAGTTTGAAGGAAGGCGTTGATACAGAGGAATAAGGCTTTTGGATGCGGGGGGATACCAGCATTGTCGCTGGTTCAGGGGCGTCAGCACTATCGTTGGTTGCGCGCCGTCGTTTTCGTGCACACTTGGCAGGGTCAAGTATGGGCTGCTGTTGCCGTGAATACTTAGTGCCACACCACGGGCAGCAACCAGGTTTTGGCGATGTTGCTCTGGTTACAGAGCAACAGCAGACAGCAACACAACGTAACGGCCATGTCGAATATTACACCACGGACAGCACGCCGTTTTCGGCCATGTGCTCTCGCTTCTGATTAGAGAAACAACAGACAGAAACACAACGTAACGACCATGTGGACAGCAGTACGCTACTGCTGTCTGCGTTTGCTCCAAAGGAGGGCACATCGCCAAAACCTGCTCGCTGCCGCAATACTCAACATGGACGTTACGTTGGGATACTGCTTTGTTCATGTCCGTTGTTCGACCTATAACAAGAGCACATCGCCAGAACGTGCTTGCTGCCCGTAACACCAACACAGCCGACGAGTGCCCTGGACTCCCTCTTTGATGCGACCATCCTAGAGCAGAGTCACGTTTGCAACGGCTGTTACGACAGCAGTCCGACCCCAAACTTGAACTCACGAAAGAGACACCGCCCTGTACCAGGTATACCGTACACCTGGCACGACTTGTATTCGTCGGCTTCCCGACCTCAATGCTCGGGCAACAACGAACCCTCAAGGTTTTTCCAATCAACAGAACTACCGGAATGGTACTGCTGTGTGCCATAAGAGCTGTCGCATCGTCGTGCCTCAAGGAGCCCAACCGAAAAAAAAATCAGGCCTGCCGTCACACCTACGGCTGGGGTTGGCCAAGAATCAAACATGCTATATACCAGTGCCACTTTGTCCCAACATGTAAGAACCGTTTTGACTAAATATTAATATACAAATGATACAAATATTTAGGGACAGATTGGTAGCATCTTTGAATGTACGATACCACGCTGTCCGTAAATGTAAGGACCGCATGGATGTTCATATTCATATCAAAGCATTTCTTGTATTTACGGACAAACTGGTAGGCATTTATTTACAGGTGACCGCTGTTTGATCTCTTGACTGACCGCCTTTACACTAAAACTAGTATGTTGGGGGTTACAGGGGAAATATGTTTGCGCCGCGATTTGACCCCTGGACCGACCGCCTTTACACTAAAACTAGTATGTTGGGGATACAGGCAAAAATGTGTCGTTTGACGCGGTTTGACTCCTGGACTGACCGTTCCTACACTAAAACTGGTATATAAGGGTTACAGGCAAAATGTGTTTTGACGCGATTTGACCCCTGGACTGACCGCCCTTACACTAAAACTGGTATGTTGAGGCAAAAAGAGGCCTTGACGCCCAAAAAATTCGGTCTCCTAAATAGCGTTAATAACATATGTTCGTTGCCCACAAGAACTGGCCCACGGATTTGGGGACACAATACTTGGAATTAGTGTGGGACGTTTTTTTTCAGTTCTGAATGGGTTAAGAACTGGTCCCATATATTTGGGGACAAACTACTTGAAAATAGTGTCGGATAAGTTTTGCAGTTGTGAATGGGTCAAGAATGCTCTTACACTCCTCGTACCACAGGAGTTGCACAAAGGGGACGTTCGTCTAGCAGGAATTCTGCCTGCTTGACCTATGAATGCCTATGGCAATGCAGCTCACGTCGCAAACGCTATCCGTACTTAGCTCTGGTAAACTGCTGTAAATACCTGACGGTAGACAGCACCACGGAGTATACTGCTGTACGACGTAGTTGCCTATTTTCTCATCTGCCCCCGGGTGTGGCAGTACAGTACTTTACTGTACAGAACACCTGATGAGAAACAGACCGATTTGAAAGTCAAACTGACTTCGGAGGAAAATACGTAATAAATTCCAGAGTCGTTCTCATGACAAGAGAAGTGTAAAAACCCTCTCTTAAATAAGAAACCCAGCCTGGTCAAGCTTTCCTATTTATTATTTTAATAGGTGTCCCGTGCTGTATCAGGAGCAACCCTTCAATTGATTTCCGGGTATTCCTCTAGAGCTAGGAGCTCATGCAGAAAGCAGCTCGTACTTCTACTCGTAAGAGTAGTATTAATAAGCAGTCCACGCTGCTTTCGTCGCGCTCGTTGTACGAGCAAGCAGAACGTGGTCGGCTAAGCCCAACAAAAACGCCACGGTATCTCTACGTACGTTTTCCGTGTAACACAAGGGCTCCCAGAGGGTGTCACGATCGTCTCATGTCGTGGCGGTTGACTTCTCTGATGCACAGAAGTCCCTTCCGCCGTGTTCGGTTCGTCGGCATTTATAGCAGCAGCCGGCCTTCCTCTGCTATCGTTCACTGCTGCTGTACGAGGCACAGCAGTACTCTGTACGAGCCACAGCCGTACCTGGTATCACGTGCTCGCACGCTCCCAGACTGGCGAAAACTCGAGTGCACACAACACACAACTGCTGTTTGACACCGGGATATCAAGCATTAGGGCTTTACGGTTAGCAAACACTGACCAGGGCAAGCAACGACACCGCTTCGCTACAGACCTCAGCGACTCGCTCCGTACTCGTAACTGCCAAGCCGTACGTACTTGTAGCGCCAAGAAACTGCCATCAACCGAAGCTCGAAGTGAGAGCGCACCCAAAGCACAAAAACAAATTGCTGGAGGTCCAAGGCTAAACACCCGGAAGATAAATACTGCTGTGTGTGTGCTTTGCACCACCTGTAGATTATGGGGTTTGGCAGACAAAAAGTGTTATAATAAGCGCCGACCACATCGAGCACCATCCATACAGTACACCGCTCGCTCCTTGGCTTCCTTTCCCTCCCAACCCTGCTTGTCCTCTGCTCCTCTTCCACCACCACCACTACCCATCCTGCTCTCACCAGCGCGGATGTAGTACCAGTCCTGGTCGTAAGGGCACATCTCCTTGTGCGGCGCGGTCTTCACCAAGTCGCACCACGAGGGGAGCTCCACGCGGCCGGTGTTCTTCAAGTGCTCCGCGTACGCCTTGATGAAATCAGCCGCGGCGACATCGCGCACGGTGATCCCTCGGGGCTCGTAGTCCGCCATGGTTGCCTTTGAGTGAGGGTGGGTGGAGAGGGAAGGGCGTTAGATGGAAGCCACAGCAGCAGCTCACTCTACCTGGTGGGACGTTCACCACTACTGCAAAAATGATCCCACACTAAATTCAAGTTGTTTGACCCTCCAAACGAGGGTGCAAGAGCTTGAAAATGACCGCGTGGGTGGTGGGTGGTGGGATTTGTCGAATGCTTTGGCAGAGGGCAGAAAAGCATCGACACTCCCGGATCAAGCACTCCCGGTGACCATCGCCAATGTATAGCAGTGGTCATGCAGCAACCTGGGCAACTAGCTTGTCGTGGCAGAAGACACGCTCGCAGCGTGAGCAACTTCTATGGCGGATGCGGCTCACAGAGACCGCTATGGACATCCACGATTGTGGCGACGACCACAACCCAGACAACTACCGAATAAACTGGTTTCAAATCACGCCATCGCTGTGCAAAGCCGCCGTACATACGAGTGCACACCCTAGACCCCAACATGGTACAGTGCCTAACCCTCCCTTGCCTTGCCTCTCGCCTACCTGGCTGCTCCAGACTCTGAGAGTTCACCTCCCCATAACCACCAAAGCCAAAGAAAACCGCCTCAGGGGTTTCCATCAGGGAATTGGGATATTTGAAACCGTCACATAGTTCTACTATCTGTGGTAGATTTCCGACGAAGGACAACGGGCACGGGGAAATCGATTGCTCTGGGAGTCGCGAGAGCTTCGGTAGGGCATTTTCAGCATGGCGGCGTGCACGCTGTGCGGGTATCGAAGCCCCGTCGGGGTCATTAACTTATCGGAATGCCCGGTGTGTGGTGAGCCTTGTGATGCGAGCGACGGACGCGACGGTGCTGCCGTAGAATCGGGACAGGGTGTCGAACATGCCGGTGATGGTGTCAGTCGCGGGACGTCACCTCTCGGGGCGCAACCGTGGAGATGTGACAGCAGTGCTACGGCATTCCCTTCCAGCTATCTCAACCCCGAGTTGCAGTCGCTGCTACGCCTTGTTCCTGAGGAGAAAAACAGGAAAAAGAGGGCGCAAGACGCTGTGCTGGCCGCTGGTGGTGCGCTCGTCCCGTCCTGTTCAGACGAAGGTCAAAGCGAGTCGGACGTTGTCTACATTCGACCGCGGATAGACCCCGGCATGCGAGTCCTGAAGGTGCGGAGCAACGCTGTGAACTGCGGGACTCTATGTATCGATTTGCTGCAATGCCCAACGAACCCACAGGATGTGTTGAAGAGTGACTGACCGCGATTCCGCAGTCGCTCGTGTATCCAACGCCCTGCGTGTATTCAACGCCCCCCCCCCCCGACTTGCAACGCCCCTTGTTCAAATAAATGTTAAAATACCTCACAAACCGCCCTACATACAACCTGTACTGTACGATACTTGTTGTTGTTGTTGTTTTTCTTCACATTAAACTCGTTTCAGTTGCTAATCCCTATAGTCTGATCTAGCAAGATCACGGCCCGTGGTCACAAAAGTGCTAGAGCCATCAGAGAATCCGAAAGAACACGCACACTTAGCAGGGAAAGGATTCCCCAGCCCGAAGAGGTACTACACCAAAAAATTCCTACAGCATGCTATACGTGTCCAAAACTGAACTACACGCCCTCAATCTCCATTCGACTACAGCAGCATCCCCCCCCTCCCACTCTTTACCAATGAATTTGCCGACTACAGCGTAACTACTGTCTGAAGTGCTGTCTGTACAAAAACAAACGGTAGGCGTGGGAACAAGATGGAGCACGCAGCTGCTGTCTGAAGTGCTGCCGGAATGACAGTCCGCGGGCACACAGTGAAAAAGAACAGCCAACCAAAGCCATCACGTCAATTGACAATTGCCCGAATCTATCCTGAACGTCTGTGTTAGGCACAGCATTATAAACATCGACACTGATTAGGAATCGTTCCACATTGAAGGGGTCTTCCACGATCAGGCACACAATGAAGGAACCCGGGGTGTCCGCGCCATCTCTGCCGCGTCTCTCTACAAAACCAGTGACGTCATCCACACCGAACCAACAACAACATTCGGGGGAAAAAGCGAAGAATTTGTCAACAGAAAACAGAAAAACAAAAATGTTCGTCCGTCACGGGTCGATGTCGTCCGTGCTCCGGATCGCTTCTCCTGTGCGCTGCTGTGCTGCTGCGCCGGCGCGCTGCTGTGCTGCTGCTCAGGCGCGCCGCTCCGGTGCCGCTCGGCCAGTCCTAGCACGACCACACTCGACCCGCTCCGTCCGTACACGCTCTCGTTGCTGTCCTTCCCAGTCGGCTCCTCGCTTTCTCTCTCGTTGCACTCAGGGTGCTTGGTCTGAAAAATAAAAATTCTCGCGCTGAAGGGATTGACCAGTCCAACAACAGCTCGTCGCCACACGCTCCCTCCTCCTTTGATGGCGAAGCCAGGTTACTGAGACAGTACAGCTCCCTCTAGCAAACATACCTAGGGCTGTGTACGTAGTGTCCGTCCACCTTTCTGATGGCGTCTGCCTCCGCGCACAAAAGTGAGATGGACATTGCTGTCTACACCGACGGCCAAAAAGGCCCGTGCATCTGGACTTTTGCGCCTGACGCACCAGTGCCGATCCAACTCTACCGCTGCACACGCTTCGCGGCGGGTGCGCAGCAGCAAGAAGGTATCGGTCCGCTTGAGGGTGAGTCTAGCCTTGCTCGCTAGAAAGACCCCCCCCCTCGCTATGGGCCATGCCAAAGCAAAGACCTTGCCGAGGCAGCGAGGGGAAAAAGGGAAGTGCTGTAGTATGAAACATGCTTGAAAAAAATAACTCTCCATGTACGAGTAAGTACACATCACATCAGTAGACACGCACGAGTAGCAAAGTCGCTGCGCCGGTTCCGTAAAAAATATATGCAGCTCACAGCAACCGATTGGCGAAATGTCAAGGCGAACATCGCCGTTTGAGGTACATACCGTACGAGTATACTGGCTGTACGCACACGCAACGTACAGGTTCATACAGATTGTATGTGCGAGGCTCTTCACCCCTCTCTACAGCAAGAGTACTTTGTAGTAAAAAAATGGCGTTCTCCTCTTGGAAATTCGGATGCCGCAGGGACGGTACAATACCCAGCCTCGAGTGGCGAAAGCAGCTTCCATGAGCGTATTGGAGCGCTTGGCCCATCCGTTGATGGGGTACGACTCTAGGGAGGCTCTCGCGCCGAAGGCACGCAGGCGGCGACAGGAATCTGTCGAACGGGTGAGTAAGCCGAGGGTTGCAGGTAGACCAGATACTGTACGTACTGCTGTACTGTACTGTAGTATCAATCGCGTATGATATGGGGCACAACTACAATTGTCTTCGTACCAGGCAGGGGGAAAGGGGTACATGCCGCCGTATTCTCGCATGCTGGTGGGCACACCTGTGCGCAGCAGTGCGAGCACCTCTGGGTGCTTGCTGGGTGCACAAGCAGTGGTTGCATACCACAGGGACACGTGAGCCCCCCGTGAGCGCTTAGCCTAGTGCTTACATTGTCCCGTTTCTGGCATGATAATAATATTGCGGCGAGTTATGTGCCGCCGTATACATATACGAGTATACAGTACGATTACGGTAGTTACAGCAGTGCGCGTCGATTGGGCGTAAAAAAAGTTGGCTTTCCTTTTGCACGACGCATAAGAAAACCATTTTTAATACTGAAAATAGTGTAGGACATACCCTGCCTCCCTTCATATTTTGAGCTTGGCCCCAAGTAAGGCATGCCTTGACAGTGGTGTCGTGTACTGTGTTGTACACCCATAAGCGCGTGATAGTAAGAACCCCCATTCTCAAAATTGTTGTTTTCCGCCTCCGCCTCCCCTACCCCTGATCGGTGCCATTGTAAGCAGCTACTAAGGAAAACCCTCGCTGGTGGGAAGGCGAACTACGCCGACCGTCCCCCGTGGCTGCTGAGCAGAAAACACAGCTCGGTGGGGTTATCGAGGTCAGCTTTGGGCGAGACAGTAGTGATGGTCGTCGTGGGGCATATATGTTCGCAACAAAAATTAACGCATTCCATATGCACCTTACAAGTGCGTTGGCGTCCGTGTGTTTTTATGAAATTGTGTTTCTATAGTATAGTACAGTAGAGTAAAGTACCACGTACATTCTGACATGTGATCTGGTCATCGACGGTCAGGAGTAGCAATGGCCGTACACAGCCAAACCTGTCACTCGTGTGTATTATGTACTTCTACACACCCATGCGCTCGTACTCGTAGCCTCAGTAGTCGCCGTATGCCTTCTACTCGTAAGACTGCTTGTCATTGTTTTCTTTGTAAGATCAGTACGTACATAGAGCGCCTGTCATTGTTTTCTTTGTACGATCAGTACGTACGTAGCGTAAATACATCCAACAAAAAGAAGCAATACATCGTTACCAGCCGTTTTATTGCGCCCCACCCCCGTGCTCCCCCTTCGCCATCAGGGCGTGCGCGAAAGGTGCCCGTGCTTCTCGGAGGTGTAATCCCGACTGCAGCATCGCGTCGGCGATATCCCGGCCACCGTTATCGACACCTGCGGATACGGTAAACCATCAACCACTTGGAGGTGCCGCGGTCGGACCGCTGCCTCAACAGCGTGACCGCGAACACGACGAGGACGCTTCAGAGGAACCAGCTGCGTGCGAAGCAAGACATCTGGCTGAAGCAACAATAGATTCTGCGACAGAACCGAGAGGTCCTGCAGAGAAACCAAGAGATATGTCTGCAAAAAAAGAGTTCCCGTTTTTTCACCTGCGGGCGAGCGAGAAGCGGCGAGCGAAGCCCAGCCTGCGCCGAAAAAGGGTGGCCACGATGCGGAGCGTTAACGGCTGGGTGAGAAACGCCGACCCGGCCTCCACGCGCCGCGAAGTCTCCCTAGACCGACGGATAAGCGCCTTGAGGAGAGGCGGGAAGAGAGCATCCAACCCACAGCCTAAAGTTACCGCGTCTCACGGCAAGTACGGCAGAAGACACGCTTCCCGCGTCGACAACGGCGCGTTCTTGACGGAGATGGACAGCAACGGGAACCCTTTCGTAGAGACACGTCGGGGCCGAGGCGACGGAGCGGAGCACAGCAGCGGCGGCGGCAATCCGGGCGCTATCCGCGACGGAAAACGAAGAGCCAGCGGGAGGGCTACCAACAAGGGGAAGCCTTTCCGTGTGGGCGGAAGCGACCTAAGTGAAGGAAACCGACCTGACAGCGGCGCTAAAGGAGCGGGTGGGCGCTACGGCAGCGCAGAATTGGGGGGAAGAAGAGCACGGCAGCGCTCGGGGACGGTTCTAGACGGGGGGCAAACGGGGGGCGCGAGAACCGTGCCCGTTGCTGCTCCCCAGCACCAACGACAGCACAGGCGGCGAGATGGGGCCCGTGATGTCCTTGGGGGGAACGGAAACACAGGGCGAGCTGAAAGCATGGCGGAGCAAGGGCCTACATCGCCAACTCGGGAACTCGCGGAGCGTGCTGAGCGTTCGGATAACCTTGACGCCAGGGATGCAGCAGCAACAGCAGCAACAGCAGTAGATGGGGGCGGTCAGGCGCCAAGTGACCCCCGGGAAGCTCTGGACACGGCCCGGGTGTGGGATAGAGAAGACGGCACCTTGGCGGTAAGATGACGGGAAGCTGTTTGAAGTCATGCCGCAATAGCGGGGGTGCAGGGTACAGTACCTTTTTTTGTCTCAGTCTCCTACGCGTAACACGATTGGGTATTTTATAACTCACCCAAAATTGTGCGCGCTTCCCAAAGAGCACCCCCATGGGCTATATAGGCATACTACTAATAAAATTACTAAGCACGCGTAATGTTTTTAGGGTAGTTTTTCAGTTGAGGATCACCTTCAGTCGGAAAACGTTCCGCCGAAAAGTATACCCGCCCTCCCCTATATATATATACCTGGTATATATTTATAGGTTGGGTTGGCGTCGGTTGGCGACGACGCTGTAAAACATGCCTCTCACTGCGTGAGCTAGGCAACCAGGGTACCGTTTTGTTTGTTTTTTGGCGGTCACCAAAGCTGGCGGTCGAGTTAGACCATTTGTGCGGGGTGGAGAGCCTTTGTTCCGCACAAGGGGAATGATCGTAACACGTAGTATGTATATGGTAAGGCACCAACGAGGCAGTTACATAGTGCTCCCATTGCCGTCTCAGGAAGTGGCCACGCCAGAAACTAAATTACCTCATTGAAGCTGTCATCCATATGTAAAGCCCGCCTTACAAGCGAGTCTTAACAGGATGTAGCTCGCCCTTCAGGCGACTCGCCGAAAACCTCCCAGCGCTTCGCGCTTGGTGCGAGCAATCAACGTCTGCCTGGTCGGTCAAAACCCGACGTGCTCCGTCCTGGCGTTTGCAGGGATGCGAGGGTCAGTGGCCATACACCTACGGCCAAGCGTGGCAATGAGTACACCCTCCCCACCACCGCGACCGTAGCACTGCACGGCTCTTTGGGGCGGTGGGGTCTAGCGCTCGGCGTGCTCGAGGCCCACCTTGAGCTGCTGAAAGTGTCGTGATCAACGCCGTAAAGGTCGACAACCTTCCAGTACGCACAGCATCCCAGTCTGATCGGAATAAAATATACCAGCAAGGGGTTTCGGATGGGCCTCAAAGGGTTCCAGCATCCCTTATGTTTTACGATCAGACTGGTGTGTGCTACCGGTGCTTCGAGACGAAACGATTGCCCCTGTCTCTGTAGTGATTGAACGAAAACGTGGAAAAAAACGACATGTTTCGGTTCGTTTGACGGTTACGCCAACGAGCGAGCGGTCACACCGCTGTCTCTCGAGAACAGCTCAACGAAATAATTACCGCCGCCTCTTTTCAGCCGCATATTAGCAAAGATGCTATGTAGGAGACTGCGGTTTGACCGCTTGACTGACCGCCCCCTACGCTAAAACTAGTATATTAAGATGCTAGGAGACCGCGGTTTGACCGCGTGACTGACCTCCCCCTACACTAAAAATAGTATACTAAGATGCTAAAAGACCGCGGTTTGACCGCGTGACTGACCGCCCCCTACACTAAAACTAGTATACTAAGGCTATTAAGATGGTAGGAGACCGTTGTTTGACGGCTTGACTGCCCGCCCCTCTACACTAGAACCGGCGTCATAAGACCTAAAGAGGTGTCGACGCAGCCCCGCGTGACTGACCTCCCCCTACACTAAAAATAGTACACTAAGATGCTAAAAGACCGCGGTTTGACCGCGTGACTGACCGCCCCCTACACTAAAACTAGTATACTAAGGCTATTAAGATGGTAGGAGACCGTTGTTTGACGGCTTGCCGCCCCCTTACACTAGAACCGGTGTCATAAGACCTCAAGAGGTGTCGGCGCGGCCCACAAAAACAAACAGTCTTCTCTATGATGTATTGAATATTATTTCTTCTAAGCGGTTGTGCGGGAACTCCCGACAATTTTTGGTACATTTGACGTTTCGCCACGGAAACGGAACGGTCACACAGCACTGTTGTTCGCATGCCCGCGGGTCGGATGCTGAACGAATCGCAGGGGGAAGGAGCGCCTAGTGGGAATTACTTGCAAGGAGGCACCTATGCACACGAAGTCGATGGCGCGATGGCGCCGGCGTGGGACAACTCGCACTCACAATCTACCCCAACGCTGGACTTTAGGAATGGAGCTAAACTGTAAGAAGGGGGGAACGTTTGAACAGGGGAGGGTACTGTTCGAGGAGGGGAAGGCAACTGCTTGAGCAGGGGAAGGCACTGCTTGAGCCGGTGCTTGAGCCGGGGGGGGGGGGACACTTGAGGAGGATGTCCGGGAGCTTTCGCTTCTTTCGTTGGTTTATGGAGGGCGGGTTGTGCGAGGGTTGCCTTATCTGGTATGTAAAGGAGCGGTCAGCTGGCGTAGACCCGCGGGCCACGCGTGTGCCTATGAGAGCACCCCGTGCTTTGATAGTGCGCGGTGTGCGAGCCTAGAATAAATTATTGCAATGATGCAACCGGAGCACGGAATGTTTGTATCACACCTCGCCGTCTAAACACGCAGAGGGTGTGCACGTAGGGAAGGAGACCGTAGAGACACAGAAAGAAATGAAGAAATATGCATAGATAGAGGGAGGGGGGGTGGTGGGTGGCGGGGAGGGAGGGAGGGAGGGAAGAGGAGGCGAAGGAGGAGGGAGGGAGGAGGGAGGGAGGGAGAGGAGGAGGGGAGGGGGGGGGGAAGAGAGAGGTGAGGAGGGAAGGGAGGAGGGGAGGGGGGGAGGGAGGGAGGGAGGCAAAGGGAGAAGGGCCGACGGGGACGGGGAGAGGAAGGGAGAGAGGGAAAGAGCTTATTCGTAGACGCGGTATTTCTTGTTTCATTTGAATGTGTTGCAGGAACATCTTGAAACGTGTTCCACGCCCTTCGCACGTGAGCACGCGAGGCAGCACTCGTCGTACACATAATAGACCAGGACTTGCCATTCTCATGACTAGCACAACTTCGCTTAGGCGGTAGTCAACAGACCAGAAAGCACAACGGTCCCCCTTGTTATGAACGACATATTATTATCACTACCAGTGCAATCTCGCACGGCTGCTATTCAAAAGCCCAGAGAGCACAACGATAACCCTTTTGATTAAAAAAAAAACGGCTTTTTCTTCTCACTCTCCCAACTTTCCCGATGTCCGATCGCACCCCTACCACGCATTTCCCGCTCTGCTGCGTGGCACGGCAGCGCTTGGGAATTGGACGGACCGACACCGACCGGCCACTCCCGCAGCGCGTGGCAGCTCCTCCGGGGCGCCGAAATCGATGTCCCGTCTCAGATGAAGATGCTTCTTCACTCCTTCGAGGACAAGGTTGCCGCTAGGGTGGTGACACCACCCGTACACGACCTCCCCTCCCCCTGCCGATCCCGGCTCCCAACGCCGGTCATCGTCGACAGCAAGCAGCAGCAGCAGCAGAGGCGGCGGCGGGCGTCGACACCGCTGCCGCATGAGGGGCGACATCGGCATCGGCGGCCGCTTTCGCGAGGGGATAAGCCGCCGTCAGAACCGCCCTTGGAAGGCGGCTTCATCCGCCTCCAGCCCGCCTCGCGCGGGTGGGTGCGCCGTCAAAGTTTGCCCTCTCTCCTGACCGACCGAGCGGGGCCCCAATCCTCCTCGAAGCCGTCGACGCCGACGGCATCCCGCGCGGGGGCGGCAGCAACGCGACAGCGAGGAAAGAGCCGGCCAAGCTCCGAGGACTCCACCACCGCCACTCGGATGCAACGCCTCGACGGACACTACCGTGCAACCGTCGGCGACGCTTGGGATGGGAGGCGTGGTGGTACCGACCGCCGAGATTTTGGTGGCAGGGGGACCGCGAGAGGCTCCCAGGGGCTGCTGCTTACGGCGGGAGAGGTGCCGCCGATACCCTCGGGGGTGCTTCAGGCTGAGGAGGCGGTAGTCAGAGCTGTTTCTCGGGGGGGTAGAAGGAGTGCACCCAGCGGAAATATTTTGTCCAACGGAAAGATTTCGTCCAACGGAAAGATTCCGCCCAACGGAAAGATTTCGTCCAACGGAAAGATTTCGCCCAACGGAAAGATTTTGGCAGCCGCGGTTCCCAGGCCTCTGCTGTACGTGGGAAGCCCCAGCGGATTTAAGTTGTAGGTTGGTCTGATCTCTGCTCGGCTGTGTGCTGCTTGCCCGCGATATAACGGGCGGCGAAGATGATTCGGTAGAGAGATACAAATAGAGGTTTGGGTTTGGGTTTGGGTTTGTTCACCCAATGTTGTAGCATTCGAAGGAACTAGCGATATCCGCTTGTTTTGTCTAACGGTTGCCATAATCTTAGGTCAACGCCAGCAGGCGCATGATGATGTGATGTGCAAGTGCGTACAGTAGCTAGGCAACCCCCCCCCGCCAGGATGACGTGGAGAAATGCACGTGTGGCATATTGTCTGCTGGCTGTGTGTCCGAATCGAAACTTCCTTCAGGAGACCTCACACAATTTCTCCCACTAATGTGAGAAGACAAAATCGAACATGGTGGGGCTCTACGAAAGTATTCCACCATCGATCGCGATGGTATCCAACAGAGTATGAGGTGGATTGTCCGCTGAGATGACTTTTGGTGGCACTGCTGTGCAACGCATGTAGTTGCTGCAACGTGCCAACGAAGGAGAACATGCCTGTTGATGCCGTAGTTGGTAGTGTTCATTGCGGTTTCAGTAAATGGCATGCCTCCGATACCGTACCTAGCCTCGTCATGAAGAAAACAAGGCAGACGTTTTCACCGCGACTCTCTCGGAGAAGTACCGGTCGTTCACATTATCTGCAACCCTTTCCGATCAAATGAAAATAAATGCGCTTTGTTTGCCCTGGAATACATCCTCTACGTACTAAAGTCGTTTTACTTGATGAGTTACGATACCTGATAAAAACCCCGAGGGTTATCGTATATCGATCCAGTATTGTCTCATTTCTTTAAATGCTGCAAAAACAATCTCAGTCCTCGTATTCGCAAATACCTTGCCCTCAAAGCGTGGGTGTAATTCTGAAGGAAATAAAAACGTACGTTGCTTTTCAACGGCTCGTCAATTAAAACGCCCAGCGGCCACAAATCAATTAATTGGAGGCTGTCGTCCGTATGCAAGTCCGCCTCACAAGCGGTTCTCAGTAAGGCGCATCTCACTCTTCATGCGACTCACCCAACGCCTCACGGCGCGTCGCGCTTCGTGCAAGCAATGCCTGCCTGGTTGGTGAAAACCCAACGTGCTCCGTCCCGGCATTGTAGGGACGCGAGAATCTATGGTCATACGACTACGGAAATACACGTCATGAGCACAACCCCTCCCCCCCACGGTCCAATAAAAATACTACGATGTTGTATGCAAGACCGACGGGTGTGCCCAGTCAAAAACATGCTTCCACACAATGAAATTAACCAGGCAGCTGACAACTGGCGTGATAAATGAACAGCGTGCTGTCATCACCTGTATATGGGTGTTTATTGATCAAGTTCTGCGTGTAAGCATACAGCAACGCATTCGTTCCATCACGGGCTAATAAGGCGTCCATAGCTCACGGGGAGAAAGCCTCGCCGAAAACTTGTGGCGTCTGGGCCATACGAGGAGAGGACATCCTAGCGGGTTTCCTACTGATATGTAGGCATGCATGAGACACGGATACATGGTGATATATCACCAAATAGTATCACTCTGTATTTTTTTGCGAGCGTGTCCTTCTTTCTGCGGGTCCACCTTATATAACCGGGGCCGCGGTGATGGCGGGCCTGGGCCCCTGCTGAGTTCAGAGGAATGGTTTTGGATTTGTGGGCGATCGCTTATTTGCGTGCCCCCTAAAGTTGGAAAAATATTAATTACTTTGACGTTTTGGAGACCCACTGCTGTACGTGGAGTCAGAGTCGGACCGGTCTCGCGGCGTAGTGGAAGCGGGCGATCCCCTCCTGTCAGCAGAGACGCTCTTGAGCTTTCAACCAGAGGCACGGCAAACTACGCACGACTGACGCACTCGTACATTGTTGATTACGAAAAAGGAGTGTCCACCTCTGATCGAAGGTTTCTATTAATAGTATGCAATACCAATAACTACGTATACTACCAATGTATTGTGCGCGGGGGTGAGAGACCAAGGAAATATTATTATTTAGGGAAAGTACTGTCTTGCCGGTGACATCATCGGTGTAGCATGTCAAGTACAATGACCCAGGTGGAATAGATACTTCGAGCACCGTATTGACCCTCTCGCAAGGAACCTGAAATCAGGTCTTAGGCTAACATCCTAATGGATAACATCCTCATGGCTATCAATCTTATGGCTGACATCATTATGGCTAACATCCTTATGGCTAAAATTATTACATCCTTATTCTGAACGAGCGAAAACGGGGTAGATATGTCGTACAATTTCCTACACACGGCGAGAGCCTAGGCGTACACTTTGTTTTTTTTTATGTGTAGGCTAGAATTATGTTTCCGTGCGAGAGGGCCGACACCTCCTTCTCGCATCGTGCAAGGAGGACGAAGGAATGGCGTAGCGAAGAAACTAGCAGCGTCGCATGTCGCGTCTCGAGGGGAAGAAGTTCGTATACGACACTTGTATCTGCTGTTGGCGGTGTAGGTGCGCAGATACTGTAGGTATTTTCAACGCAAAGGGTTTGGAGCGGATTTCAGCGATGAAGTCAAGACAGTGACTTTTGAAGGCATACACACACAGGTAGTATCCTCCGTGTGCGCCTGACAATGGTTTTCCTATGTCCCCTTGGCCTACATAGGCGGGGGGGGGGGGGTTGAAGCCCCCGGCATACATGATGTGCAGGCCACAAGAGGGGTGAAACATGATGATTAGATGCGCATCGTGCTCGAATTGCTCAGCAACTTACACCGATTGTTTCGTCGGGATACATGTGACATATGGTGATGTGTGCAAGACGGGCGTTTAGTCGCAGCTGCGCTGTTCTCGGAAGCGCTTGGCCCGGACCGCAAAAATTATGATTTTTCTCGAAAAACAAACAGCGTGTAAAAACAAAAAAATAAGACATGGCCCTCCTCCCCTCATAAGAGACCAATGGAAATGGTTCCACGTTGCCCCGCTCGGTGTAACCCCCCCCCCCCCCCCCCCCTCCCGCCTCCGTACACGAGAATGAGCCTGAAGAATGAGATTTCTACGAACCGCACTACGTTGCGTCCCAAGAATCTACCCCCCCCCCCTCTTCCTGTAAAATAAAAATCAGCCTTCCCCCCCAGAGGGAGAGGAGGCGGCGGGAATCCTCGTCGGGATTTAAATATTGCGGTGACTTAACACGCAACTCCAACTCCCGAAGAGCATCGAATAAATGCTCGCGAGGGTTCCCGTCTATGCTTGCCGGCAGCGGGCGGAGCGGTTAACGCCCACGCCCATACCCCCACCCGAACCAACCGCACGTCCGTGTGGTAGCGTGATTGCTCTTACCCCCCCCCGCCCCGCCCCCGCCACCGGTGCTGCCGCCGCCCTTCCAGTAGTAGCATCGTATACGATCGCCGTGCCTTGAAAATCCCATCCAGCGCACATGATATTCACACCTTACTACGCGCCTAGCCCCCCCCCCCCCCCCCCCCCCCCCCCCCCCCCCCCCCCCCCCCCCCCCCCCCCCCCCCCACACCACACCATACAAAACGTAAATACCCCCCCCCCACGCCACAAACCCCACATAAAAACATGAACATGCATTGAGGGTGTGATTTTGCCCCCGCCCCGACCTCGCGGGCCCGTGGCTTAAAACATAAAATAAAATCAACACCCCCTGGCACCGACCCCGAGTCCGAGTCCGACCCCGCGTCGCCAAGTCAGCAGAGTCTGTCGGCGTGCTCGTTCATGTTTCGTACACCCTGCACCAGCTCCAGCGGGACCCGTAATGCCAGGTCTCGCAAGGGGTCGCTGCTCCCCGACCTCAGCTTGTGCGCCACGAGCATGGACAGGGTCGGCGGGGTGCTGCGCACCTGGAATCGCCACACGTCGGAGTACCGGACGTCACCGTTCGCACCGCTGAACACGTACAGCCCCCCCTGGAAAAACGCCGCGGAGTGGAAAGCCCGCGCGGGGGGCGTCCCGGCGAGGTCCGCCGCGCCGCCCGCCACCGGGGCTTGCACGGGCTCCGGGGTCATCCGTACCCAAGTCGAGGTGGGGCAGTGGAAGCCGAAGAAGTCTTGGAGGCGGCTGAGCTCGCTCGTGAAGCCCCCCCAGAGGAAGATGGTCTCGGTTTCCGCGTCGAAGCTGCAACTGTGGGCCACTCGCGCCTTCGGGAGCTCCCCCTTCATCTCCGTCTCCTCCCAGACGAGGGTTCGGAGGTCCAGGCAGTAGAGGTCGATGCCGCTCTGCTCCGGCTTGAAGCAGCCGCCGCCGATGACGTACATCTTGTGCCCCACGACGACCGCCTGGTGCTTGTACCTCGGGGAGGGCATGCGTCCCGAGGCCACCAACCGCTTCCAGTTGTTCGTTCGCACGTTGTACTCGAACAGGTCGTTCGTGTAGTGCAGCCCCGTCGAGCCCCCGAAGAGGAGCAGGTTGTCCCCGTACGTGCACACGCTCTGGCCGTAGAACTTGCACGGAGTTTTCTCCGAGTCGGTGAGGATCCTAGTCCAGGTTCGCTTCGGCACGTTGTACTCCACCACGTCAGCTCGCAGGCTGTCCATCTCCACCCCCGTGCCGCCGGCGACGATGAGCGTCCCCGGGGCCGGCCCCGCGCACATGCCGAACGACGCTCGAGGCAAGGGCGCGTCACCCTTGACGTGCACCTTATCCCAGCGGTGGAGCTCCAGGTCGAAAACGTACACATCGTTGAGACACGTGATTTGGTCCTGAGGGGAGCGACGACAGACGGCGGCAATCGGCGAACGACGACAGGCGGCGCAATCGACGAAAAAAATCGCGGGGGAATGTCAATGTAACGTATTCACGTATTTTATTCCGAGATCCTATTGCAATCTGTTAGCACGGACTTTTGGGCGGGTAGGCTGTACACGTAAGGCATTTGTTTGCGGGCTATGAAGCATTTCCGGGTGCGATCAAGGTATGGGCGGAGACCCAGCCCAGCTCCTAACCCTAACCCTAACCCTTACCCCAACGATCACCTTAACCTTCACCCAAAACGGGCCGAAATTGGGCAGAAATACGGCAGCGCCGCGTTCGCATTGAAGCATGAATTGCGGATCGTGATTCTGAAGGACGGACCACGCCTACCCACAAGTATTTCCCGGAACTTTCCGCGCTAACATATTGTAAGATCTACTGGCGAGCAATCTGATAGGAGCGCGGATTTTTTTTAATTCTTCATGTTTTTTGGGACGACTTCCTTCTGCGTTGTCTACGTACGTAGAAGAGAGTTGTTTAACGGTGCGCCATTCTGACCTCGCTGATGATATGACATGTCTTTTGCGAGATAGCGGTACCGCTGTACACCCAGTGAAACGATCGGCCGTTATTGTTGTTGTTATCGCTTCGCCTGAATGGGTGCACACGGCGGTTCACAATCGGCAAAAATACGTATCATACGGTAGGCAAGTGCGCGTTTTGGGGACTCAGAGTGCGCTTTAACCCCCCTGCAGAGAACATTGGAACGAACCGAATGGAGGATTATTTGGCAGATGAATTGGTGTTGATTGGCTATATGCAAAAGCGAATGAATTCAGTGCAGCTCAAGAATCACAGTTACCTAGGAAGAGGAAGAACATCTGTTGGAGTCCTTTTTTTTAACAAAATATACAGAATACGTCAGCTGTGAGTTGTGAGTACCGATTGAACGGTTGAAACTCAACTTTGCAAGCTGCGTGATACGCTAGACACGCTCATTGGGCGCGCTTGTTCTATGTTTCATTTTACAATATGGTGCTTGTGTTTATTTTTGAGGAGGACCGAACGGGCACACATTAAATATCATTTGATGTGGATGGACACCACCGAAGATGGACGAGGACACCAACTGCGGACAAACGCGCGTGTTGTGTCGTGACATGTGCGAAATGATACTGTTGTTCGTACTGATCAGGTTAGTGAGGCCCAGGATTCTGCATGGGCCCAAACAAGTTATTTTTTACATATATATGAACGGAACAAACGGCCACGAACAGTGTCGCTTTGTTCCTTTCGTTCCTATGCACCTTGAAGGCGGTTAAAGTCACTCCCTCATACTGCCGTGATGGAGGCTCGAACCTTTGGCTAGGTGACAGGCTCGCGTGAAAAAACATGAGCAGGATGACGGCCGACGGTACACACAGCCTTTGCTACCAATACTCGAACATGAACAGCGGCTGCGAACCTCCGGGCACGAAACAATGTATAGGCGGCGTGATTAGGCGGCGTGATTTTCAGTCGGCCGTCGGTGACCAAACCGAAGCCTACCGACATATGGCTGTGGCGGGGGGTTAAACTTAGGTGTGCCGACATACCGCTGTGGCGGAGGGTTAAACTTAGGTGTGTCGGGTGTGCCCGAACCCTGATCATGAGCACAACACCGAAGACCGACGATAACCTACTAATAGTTGCTACAGGAACAGTAATACTCGAACAGCAACAGCGGCTGTAAAGCTTCCAGGCATGAAACGATATAGGCGGGGTGATTCATCCAGCCATCGGTGACCGAACGGCAGCAATAGCGCGTCCTCCCGCCGAACGGGGCTATGATACTACAACTGCACTGCACACATTTAGATTTCATTACGAACACCCACCCACACCACCACGGCAGTGATTACGAGTATCGCTCTTCCGCATCTCTCCGCTGTAATATTTTTACGGTGGACGAACTCGTTCAATGCAAAATTGATGGTTGCCGAACACCGACTGACTCCTGGAGTGCAGTCCAATACCAAAAACCATTCAGTGCATGTCGTTTACTTCGGTATACGAGCCTTCTGCCCATACAGATGTCTTGGATCAACATCTCGCACTGCCGAGCAGCTTGTGTTTTGCTATGCCCAACAGTAGTCGTGGGTCAGCCCTACGAATAGCGAACAAAAAGTGATGCCGGTGCCCAATCATCAAGGACCGCTGCAAAAAGTTCACGAGAGCGTGACAGGTGATCACGTGCCGGTTCGTTTGGCAGATTCAATGCCACTGCCGTCCCTCGTCTGTCGTTCCCAACACAGAGCTTCTTTCTGTCGGTCTAACTTCACAAACGCGCTTAACGTCTTACTGCAGTACACAACAGCTGTTAGTCGTGTTCCTGTCATACATACGTGCAGACGTTATTGATACGAAGGGTGGCCCTGAATACACTCCACGCCTTAAGCGGCGAGAACATGTGTCTTTGGTTTCGTTCCATAATGAACTGCTACGTATTATACTTCTGATCAGTTACTGCCACGACAGAAAAAAAAGCGTCCTCTCAGGGAGTGTATACATATTCATGCGAGGGTACAAAATGTGTATGATACGCTTGAGGGCCTGGTGCCGTAGCGTACATAGCACCACACCACGCGCAGACAAAACACCGTACACGCCGCCACCACACACCCCTTACCTGCTCCCCGCCGCAACCTCCGAACAGGTAGGCCTTGCTCCCGATGACAACCACATCGTGCCCCGATCGAGGCGACGGAGAACTGCCACTAGTGTTCAACTGAGTCCACTGGCTATGACGATTTCTGTACCCAGTTCCCTTGTTTCGGTCGGAGGTCTCCTCGGTGACCTGTTGCATGCTGCTCTTCATACAGTGCACCGCGGAGTACTTGGCGCCCATGCTGGACGGAACCAGAGCGGCTGCTGCCGTGGCGCCGAGAATCGCCTCTGCCTTGCTGTCGTCGTCGTCCCGCCCTGAGCAGCCGCGCGGCTGTTGCCCTCGAGCTACTAGGGTAAACTCGTATGGAGATTGTTCTTGTTGGCGTTGTATCGAGGCACAGGTTGTGTGTGTCCGACGGCAAGCTCGACGGCAGCTCGACGACAACTCGACGACAACTCGACGACCACCCGACGACAACTGGAGGACACACCACGACAACAACTGGTAGTGGCAGCGGGTTGTCGCAGCAGGGCGTGTATCCTGACTGCTCCCCGAGAGTTGAGGGGTCTGCGGTGGTGCAAGCTACAGGGCACTGCTCAAGCCAAACCGTTACGATAGGCTTTTTTTTTAATGTACGTGGGCTCTCCGATGCGAGAGGGTACGGCTCCTGTTGGACAACTCTCGAAAACATGTGCCGTTTGACATTCCGCGTATATCTCCGCTTTTTCGAAAAAAAAAAAAACGGTTTCGTTCTGTTGCGCATGCCCCTGAAGAAACACGCCTCTGGCATAAAGTAGAACTCCCCAGGTCGCCGTTTGAAAGAAAGCTCGCTCGCTCGCCGGAAAGCTCTCATCATCTGCGTGGAAGGATATCCCGAACCAGCAGCGTGGCCGATCCTTCGCTGGGCCTCTGGCAGACCTTGGGGAGAGACCCTCCGGCGAGGCTTGGCGCGCCGGCCCATTTGTGCCCACACACGAGACGCAGTCGAGTTTACTCCCGACGCGGTTTTCTCAGAACTCAGAACAGGCCTGGCTTTGCCGTCTCCGCTGGGAGCCGAGATGCTCTCCTCACCGAGGACCCCATCGTCGGCGTCGAGCCTCAAGCGACGACGAGAGGCCCACGACATCGCCGAGCGCAGACCGAAGATAGGAGCTTTAGTCCCTGGGGAGCCGTCTCGCGAGGCGCAGGTCGGGTGGGGGGATGATTTCCCGACCAATTTCAAGGTTTTGGCCAAGATTGGCGAGGGCAGCTTTGGGACGGTCTGGACGGCGAAGCGTACCAAAGAGAAGGGCGGAGGAAATGCGAAGGGAGAGGGGGGTGGGGTGATGGAAGGCAACGCTGCAGACGAGGCGGCGGCGGGGGGGGGTGGGGTGGAAGAGGAAACGGATGGCCTGGTGGCGCTCAAAAGGATCAATCCGACGTGCTCGCCGTCGAGAATCCTGAACGAGTTCGAGCAGATGCGAAAGCTTGGAGGTGAATATGTTGACGTGTAGGGTGGAGGTGTGGGCGTGTCTGTGGGAGTCATTCAGCCTCTTCGTGTACTCGTACGCACACGCAGCAGTAGCAAGTACTACGTGCAGCACAGCAGCAGCACGTTGTTGACTACCTGGTGTTTGTTACCCTGTATCGACTGGTGGCCGTCGCTGTCGTACAGAATAGCACCTGTACAGAATGACTCCTTGTGGACCCAGAGGGGAAGGGTGACGAAAATATAGAGACGACTACAGCAGCATACGAGTACGATAGCTGGTACCTGGTACCCTGGTGCCCTGGTGTACTGGTGTACTGCTATTTGTAGCTCGTACGTACAGCACCCCGAGTAACAGCAGTACGAATCACACGTACGATAGAAGCTCGGGCTGCTGGGATGAAGGGAGGTGTCCAAGCAAAGAGTAGACTCTGGGCCCGAAACAGGTCGTAGTGGCAGTTATCAAGAGGTTTAACATAAAACAAAACCTTCAGCAGTACCGCTAACCGACGCTCTACAGCAGTACACACATACCAGGTACCAGCCAGGCACCTGGTACATGTTCATACCGTACGTGTCGTCTGCAAGAGTATAGGCCCGCCAACAAGAACCTCATGATATTGTGACACCATCCTCGAACAACGATGAGCATAGCCTATTCTATGGGATTTAGTGTAGCGCTCGCCGCTGAGCACGTTTTCTTAACCTCTATTTTCTTAGCGTTCCCCAAAGAGTGAGCCTTATGTTCTTATTCTGCCTTATTAGGTTATTTCTTACTCGTAAGCCTTACACTGTAAATATGCGAATGTACCAGGTGTAACGTACGAGCCATTGGCTCATCATAGGCATGGACGCAAAATACGGCCGGCGCGGTCGGAAGTTTAGCTCCAAACGTTGTACTCGTACCGGTACTGCTGTACAGCAGCAGTAGCAGCAGGAATAGTGGTATTGTATGTAGCGGTACAGGTCGCAGTAGTAGTACAGCAGTAGAGCAGACACAGTAGTAGTACGTAGCAGAAACAGCAGCAGTACGAGCAGCAGTGATGCAGTAGCAGCAGCACTACGTAGTAGTGGTAGCAGCAGCACTATTAAATAGTACGAGTAGTGGTAGTAGTAGCAGTAGCAATAGCAGTAGCTGGCAGCAGCAGCGGTAGCAAACAGCAGCAGCAGTATATAGTGGCAGTATATACTACCAGGTACCAGGCACCAGCCGTATAATTGCACGTACGTGCTGTGGGCTGTTAGATCTGCACGTACTTTAGCACCATCTTTACCCTTGCTCCCACCCGGACCTGATCCCACCCGGATCTGATCCCATTTGGCACCCTGCTCCCACCCACAAGGTGCAGAAATATACTCAGCCCTCCGCAGGAGCCGCAGGAGGCCCACCTGGCACCTCGATCCCATGATACCCATGTAGGCCATACATATCTACAACTCCTGCTATACATAAAACCGTATTGAATGTACGTGCAGATTCGTTAGACTCGCACGTACGTGCAAGTTCTCCGGAGCCGGGTACGAGGTACAACATTATTAATAGTTGCTGGTGTAGAGTATTAGTAGTACTGTACAACAGCAGTACATAGTCGTACGTAAATAGGAGTAGTGCGTCGTAGCGTAGTAGCAGTGTAGCAGACAGTAGTCGTAGTAGCAGTACGTCGTATTGCGCGAATTAACTTAGGAGGGTCAAGGGAGCGCCACATACGTGGTGAGCGTTATTGTGTACCACATCGTACTCGTAGCTTAAACCTGGTATACGTAACTGATATGCGATTTACGCGTTTACTTCTACTACTGTGCTATTTCCTTAACGCACAAAATCTCACACGTGCTTCCCCCTTCCCCCCCCCCCGCCCTATCCCCGCTGCGTCCGCTTTCTCGTTGGAAAACCCTGTCGCAGGCCGCCACAACGTGATCCGAGTGCAAGGAGTCCTTCGCACTCCTGGGGGTGCATTTGCATTGGTGATGCCCTTTTTTGAGCATGACGATTTCCGGCAAACTATGAAAACCATCACGCTGTCCGGGGTGGCGGTTTACATGAGGGCCCTCCTGACGGCCCTGGCACATGTTCACGGGGAAGGGATAATTCACAGAGACATCAAGCCTCGCAACTTCATGTACAACTCCAGGAAGGCGAAAGGTGTGTTTTTTTTGTTCATGTTCTTAGTTTTTTTTTTCTTCTTCATGCTCGTGTTATGGTGCATCACAAGAAAGTAGCTCACCTCTGTATACCCGGATCGCACCGCATGCGTGTAACCTGCCTCTCCCTGCCTCTCCCCCCCCCCCCCCCCCCCCCCCCCCCCCCCCCCCTCCTAGGGTTTCTAATCGACTTTGGCTTAGCTGAGCCGGCGGAGAGGTGGAAATGCCGATCGGAGGCTCTAGCGGCGCACAGGACCAGGAGAGCCCTCCGAAGAAGATCGCGCAGCGAAACGCCTCTGACCTTGAGCTCCCAATCTGGAAACCCACGAGGCACTAGTACTAGCAGTAGGAGCAGTAACGAAACTCGCTCTATGGGCGTAGGGGGAAAGGTGTCTGTCGAGAGCACGCGAGAGAAGGAGAAGCGATCGAAACTGCTGAGGAAGGTGGAGAGGGGAGGTACGACGGGGTTTCGTGCGCCGGAGATCCTGTGGCATTGCCGAGACCAGGTATGTGGGGCGCATGGACAGAGATATCATTATTGTGGACCACCTCCTTGGATGTTTTAATACCACTCTGCCCGGGAATGTCAGGACAAGAATGCCCAAGCGGTCCTTAACATTTCCGGTCAGAGCGAAAGTTGATCCTGCAATAATTCCACGTAAGTCACGCCTCGGACAGATATTCGATTCCCGCTTGATGATCTAGATCTTTCAGGGCAGATAGATTCCTGATCTGTATGATCTGTATGATCTGCGTGATCTAGTTCATGTTGCCGGGTGGGAGCCGTAAAATCTGCACGATCTATAAATATCGCAAGTTTCCTACAGTAGGTTGGATCTGTACTATGCGAATCCTGTACATAGCCTGCGCAGCCTCTCGCAATGGCAGGTGAGGAACTAGATGATCTACTGTGGATAGATATGTACGAGGGGTGAGTCAGTCTCTCTCCAAAACGTGAGTAGGTGGAGTTCTGTAGAGTTGCGAGCCTTGAGGCCCATGCAACCCAGTAAGAATGATAGTTTTCATAACCAAATAATATGATGAGGGGGGTGTAGATACGTATCTATCTGGTGGTATATAGGTAAATACCTTCGCCGACCTGAGCGGCTTTCGATCCGGAGTCGGTGAGCAAGCGCCTACGGATTCCGGCCTTGTTTGGTACTCCTGCTCGGTAGCGGGGTTGATGGGTTTGTTTACGCCCGCCGCTTGCCGGCACATTGCCTCCGTAATGGTACTGGAATTGTACTTGCAGCCCCCCCCCTTCACCCCCCCTCTCTCTATATCAAATAATCCTGAATCACAACCGCACTACCGCGTGTGCTTTACACGTCGCTTTGCGTCCCTCGTTGTAACCCCCCCCCACACCCGCTGGTGCCTAGCAATGTCTGCTGGTCGGTGAAAACCCGACATGCTCCGTCCCGGCATTGCAGGATGCAGGGTCTATGGTCATACGACTACGGCCATGCATGAAATATCGGTTCAGTACAGCCTCCCCCACCCCCCCAGCACCCCCTTTCCCTCGTGGTAGCAAGGCCTAAATCGCAACCGTAACCGTGGTACTATCCGCGTGATACCTTTCGCGTTGCTTTGCTGCCCGGTTGTTACCCCATTATACTGAGAAAGTATAGGCTCCCAATAATTGGAGGTGTCTCTGTTAAGGAGTAGGGTATAGGAACGGTGCATCCGTCGAAAAGGCGATAACAGGACAATTAGTCTAAATGGACATAGTGGGCCAAATGCACAATAAAAATGCACCTCTCCTCCTCGCTCCCCCGTGTACCGCCCTGCCCCTCCTTCCCGCCTCCCCCGTCCAGGAACCCGCTGTTGACGTCTGGTCAGCGGGGGTGATCCTCCTCTGCCTGCTGTCGCGAAGGTATCCCCTGTTCCCCTCGGCGGACAGCGACGAAATGGCTCTCGTCCAGCTAGCGGCGCTCCTTGGAAGCGGCGAGATCGTTCGTGCCGCTCGCAAGAGCGGCCGGTGTGACATTGCGGAATTTCCCCCGCAGAGAGCTGGCTCGCTCGAGCGGTTGTGTGCCCCCCTGCTAGGCGGGGGGGCAAGCAGCGGGGGGAGCGGCGAAGGGAAAGCACGCGCGGACGCTCTGTGTCTAGTGAGGGGGATGCTGAAGGTGGACCCGAAGACGCGGCTATCGGCGAAGGATGCACTCATGCATCCGTTTATTGAGGAGGCGTAGTGGTTGGCCTGGGGGGGGGGGGGGGTGTACTCTCATACATGGCCGTACGTAGTGGTGTGACCATAGACCCTCGTATCCCTACAATGCCGGGACGGAGCATGTCGGGTTTTCACCGACCAGGCAGAGGGGGTGCAGCGGGGGGGGGTCACGTAATGCTGTGGTTGGGACACGCCGTGTCTGCGGTTTGTTTAGAGGTTTTGGTGTTTTTATGAGTCGGGTGGGTATGTGAGCGCGTCAGCGGAAGGAAGACGATGAGTTTTTTTGCTGCTTGCGTTTGTTTTTTCGAGGCTCTGCTTCTTGGGGTTTGTGTGCGATTTTTGTTTTTTGCTGTTGCTGCATCCCTTGTAATAAAAGTATGATTAATACAACGAAGTTACGGACAGCAACAGAAAGAGCGACGCTACCACTGCCATGCTCCTAGCCCCCCCCCCTACAGCAGTGCGAACGTAACGGAACGGGACATACGTAACGGAACGGTTGGCTGTTGTATCATACGTTTCTCGTGTACTGGAGTACTCCAGAGCACTCACAGCGTTCAATGCACCATGTTCGTCTGCCACTGGGTCACCGTCACACCTCACTGCGTACTGCAGGGTAGATGACTAGTTCGTGGTAAACCGGCCTCAACGACACGCCCTGCAGAACCGTGATAGTAAGCTGGTTATTATATATCGGGACGCTGTTCACTTGGAATTTTACCGAGTCTTCGAAGGATGTATATGTATGTACGTGCTCGACGACCTTCTCCATACTCGTCGTATACGGGCTGTTGATAATCGTAGGCTGATTTTCGTCGTCGGATGTTTTCGATTTAACTGCTCAATTCCTTTTTTCGGTGGCGTGTGCACCGTAATGGCACCCCGCCACCCCCAGTGCAAGCACTAACGGAGCTGGAAAAAAACTGCGCTTAGGCGGTGACTTAAACCCTGCACTCAGCGTATAGCTTCACTATATACAGCCCCCCCCATGAGACATGAGTACCCCTCCCCCCCCCCCCCACACAAACAAACACCCTTTCCCACCGACATAT